>PNEQ01023693.1:0-76477 GCA_003012365.1 Medauroidea extradentata | reverse complement strand
TCCTGATGGGCTGCCCGTCCAACAGACAATCTTTCAGTCGTCCGTTTCGAAACTGGAAAGGTTGCCCATCCAGTCGGGCAAACTTTCAGGATTTTTATTGCATGAAAACTAACGTGTTTGAAGAAATTGGAAAGGTTGCCTGTCCAGTCTGTTTGCAAATATGCCTTGCGAGAATAAATCCTGATGGGCTGCCCATCCAATTGGGCAAACTTTCAGGATTTTTAATGCATGAAAATTAACAGGTTTGTAGAAATTGGAAAGGTTGCCTTTCCCGTCTCTTTTCAAATACGCCTTGTCAGAAAAATCCTGATGGGCTGCCCAATAAAACTACTTACAGATACTGTATCAATTAATGCATCATATTGAATAGAGCCAACTTGTGTGGCAAGGTACAGCATAATGAATTAGTGTGAGGCACAATAGTGTGAAATTTTCTTTTTTTTATAAATCTACTATGTTTGTATTTCTTACATTTCTTATCGCTGTAACAATGTCATTTGTTACCTATCTTATCTTTAGTAAAATCATTAATATGAGAAACAGTGTTGGGAACTTGGTTAATATTTGATTTGCATGTGTCTGAGGAGTTTTCATTTTTGTTAATTTTATTTTTACCACATGGTCCATTTTAATTAAAATATAAGAAAGTGTTAAAATGCAAGCTGTAAACACACTGGAGAATGGAAAATAAGCAACTCAAAATAAATTATCAACACAAACTACGAAGCTTATGAAATAAAGACGCAATTCCAAAAACAATCAATCAAAAGAAACTTGCAAGATAGCAAAAAACAAATTCTGACAAGAGAAATTATAAGTCACGAATGCCGAAAACATTTAAATTAAATACACTCTTCAAGTGCAATTATTTTGTTGAAATAGAGTTGAGACTCTTTTAATATATATATTAAAAACGTGTAAAAACTCTTAATAGTGATGTGACAAAAGAAACTAAATGCTCTAGGCACGAAAAGGAAAGTGAAAATTTACGTCAAATAAAATGAAAGCAAAGGTCTAGGGAATTCCATTAAGACCTGGTGTAATCTGCATGTGAGAGGTTGGCAGCAGTGGTTGTACCTAACGGCAGCAGCCATGATGCGACAGTAGTACTCTCTGTGTAAAAGCGGACTAACTCAATCTAAACCAATGTATCGGCAAAAGCAGTAAAGGGAAAATATAAATAGGTCTAATCAATGAAACTGTCACTAAAAGTTACTAATATAAACATATACAAAATTTAACTGAAAAATAATGCATTTAGCACTAACCTTGTATCGGTAAATAGTGAACATTATCATACATAATCAACATCTCGTGAAAAGAGACTGAGGGGCTTATTCATAGTCGTTTTTGACCCGGACAAGTGCGGGATTATCGTCGGACTAATTTTTGTCTTATTCATAGACGCGGACTAACGCTAGTCCGAGGATCATCGTGCGTTAGTCCGGTCTAACTTTTAGTCCGGAACAAGGGTAGGTTTAACGATGGGCTAAGTCGAAAATTAACATGGCGGACCATTACAATATAAGACGACGTCTGTTTTATATACTCAGCTTATGGAATATAATGGATATTTTACACTAAAAACTTACTGTACGTCTACACTGATAATTTATTTAGTCATAAGCATTAGTTACTTAATTTAAAACGGTCAAATTCAAACTTTGTGAGCAAAAAATCTCGTATTGCGTGTTTATTGTACCATATAAGACATTTACGTACAGCAATAATATTTTATCAAGCCTAATAAGATGGGAATTATTGCTATTAGCAATATGAAACCATAAATATACGATTTGCGTAAAGTACGTTATATATTGACTATCCACTTGCATCTGTATATATTAACTATCCACTTACAATTGTAAGTCTCTCGGTAGCTCAGGGGAGCCGACCCCCCGTAGCTCGGTTGGTTGCGCGACCGACCTGGATATGAGGGGTTCTGGGTTCGATTCCCAGGGCTGGCTGGGTGTAAAATTTGTGTTTGTCCGTTAGCGTCTTTCCAATTGTCTGAGTCACCAAATATTGTCACAACTGGGGAATTGTCAAATACTAAAAGCTGTAAAGGGGGGGGGGATGTTTGGCTCGTTGGCGATGTTGCGACCTCGCCAAGGAGCCTAAAATTAAAAAAAAAAAAAAAAGGGTAGGGTACAGGCACAGTAATCTCGAGGTTGTGGGTTCGAATCTCACCTGGTTCAAAATATTTATGTTCTTTAAAAATTTTAGTTTTTAACTGTACAGAACGAAAATAATGCAGTTTTCTTATTTTATAAGTGCATTTGTTCGGTACATTCTGTAATGTTAAATTCATTCTACATCACGACAGTAACTCCTGTAATATTTTGGTATAGAAACCTCTATTTGCACAAAATATTCTTATACATATTTCCGACGTTTTTGCTGTTAAATTTTTTTGTTAGTTCGTTGTATAATGCCACAGCACATATCGTTCTTAATAAAATTTCGACTAGTGAAATATACGTGTTTATGTATAGGTAGTGTAGATTAACCAGATACGTTAGTTTTGAATTCTGCTATGCTTTTACAATATGTGTCACGGATTATTTTCCCCATTCTTTATCATGTTTCATCAACAATAGTTTAAATTATTGTTTTAAAAGGCGATTAGTTTTACCACATATAAATTTATGTTTATGATTTTACTGTCAGTTTGGACTTATTTCGATTAAATAAATAGAACTTCGGTATCCTGTGACTATTAATTTAGTACTTTAAGAAATTGAAAAAAAAAGTGTTTCACGAAAGCCTCGATCTCACGACTCTAAGTTAAAAAGCGAAATCGTTAACACTGTTCTACAACAGCCACATTAATAGTGCTATCTGTAAAAAAATAAAGTTAATTTTTTATTTGCAGCATATCTTAAAGTGGCTTGATACAAAATGTACTAACATCGCACAATATATTCGCTATATGACATAACGGAAAAAAATATTTCGGGGGAAACGTAATCGTAATTCAAATTATTTTTATTAGCGAATGCTTGCCTGTGTGTTAAAATGTGATGTGCGCATGCGCGAAGCATGTGGCAACAGTGTACAAGGCTGATCTCGCGACTATCTCTAGTCCGGCGTTAGTTGGCGTTTATGAATAAGGTAACATTTGGTCCGGACTAAGTCAGGACCAACCCTGGACTAACTGGCACAAGATGATCTCAGGATCATCTCGGAACTATCTCACGACTATGAATACGGCCCTAACTGACTTTCGGAAATGATATTAATTATTGTGAACAGTATTAAATGTAATGAAATAAATATATATACTTCAATAGAACTTAATGTTGTTTGTTTAAGAACAAAAGGTAAACTGCCTCATTTAGTAATTTATGTTAAGACAAAAAACATATGACCATATGACTGGAAGGTCACGGCGAGCGTAACTCGTTAACTTATTTTGTATACAATGAATTACAAGTGCATGGAATTAGGATCCAAACAACACCTAAATATTAGTTATGGAATAGAAACACCAAAGCAGAAGTTATTTGTAAACAATCGCGCCCTAAAACATAAAACGGGGAGCAAAATAAATTAGTAATTAGTAAAACGTACATTTAGTACTTTCGCAGTTAGCATTTAGATCAGTCCAGACAAAACGCCACAGAACAAAATGACATTATAATCCTTTGTATAAATTATTTAAAATCATATTAAAAACAACAAACATCGCTTTTATACAAAAAGAAACTAAAACAGAGTCATTAAAATAATATTTGAAAATTAATAATATTACGTACTTTTCATCACACGTTAGTAAAAATAAAAGTTTTGATGTGCAGCATATCTACATAAAGCGCAAAATAGAGTTAGCGAAAATTCACTCTCTTAAAAATTGAATATAAAACCAACATAGTTCTGATACTTGAACGGTATATCAATACTAATAGCACGAATGAACCACGCAAACTGCTACCAAAATGGTAGCACTTAAAGAAGTTATGAACCAACAACCTTCTACTACCAGAATATCCCGAGTCCCTCTTGTTGTCTTTAGGTTTAGAATAGTCTGCTACCTTATTTATAATATGTAATATTTAAATGCGTGCTGGCAAGGAGACTGGACACAAAATAGGCTGTTGCCTATGACTGCTCACGTAGAGCTAACATTACAGAATAAACAAATAACAATATAAATTCCAGAGGATGAGCTGTTTAATAAAATATTAATATGAGGCAGAGTGAAAGTTACGATTTATTATATAAAACACTAGGCAGTTTAAATACAGAAGAAAACATTGAATTACAAATTTGGGCATTGCAACATTTATGATTTGACAGGGCTATGCAAAACCTTTTAAATTTTAAACTTTCCTATGGATAACCACATACATACTAACTTTTATTTACTTGAAAACATTGTTAAATAAAGACATTAATTATTAAGTTTGTTATATAACATTAAATATATTAAAGCTCTGGATGATAGACGTGGTAGGTAACACAAAGTTTATGTGGTTATGTAGAACTTAGCTGAATGTAATCGGCTAAAGTCGAATACTTTAACTATTGGAAACGCTGGCATACTTGAAGTAAAATTGAAGTCTTATTGAAGTGGACTGATTGAATTGAACAGTTGAAATGTCTTGTACTTGAATTGAACCCTCACTGTAACAAATAAAAAGTGAAGTGGAGAATTTGCGTTAGCATTTCTTTAACGAAGCAAAAACAGGGCCAAACGTGGTGGGAAGACTCACCTACTGAGGGTAGACTCGATGGCTTGCATACTGAGGAACACGAAAATATATTAAAATTTTATCACAAATGCCTGAAAATCAGTCATAAATAAAACAAAAGTTAACAATGCTACATGACTTGAAATAAATAATGCTGTCTCTTGGGCACTAAGTTCCGAAGACTAGTATCTCCCTGAAAGCAGGAGCAACACCAAGGTATGTCATGCTGGTTGAGTGGAGGCTTACACAATGACACTCAAAGGCGCGGTGTGGTGAGCGCAGTGACACTGGAAAACTCTGAAAGTCGCCGATAGACGTCGCATTGACACTATAGAGTGTTTAAAAGTGCTGATAGAGGAGTACACTCTGTGCGCAGTGAGTGCTGAGTGCGATGGAACGAGGAATGTAGGCTGTACAAAGTTTATCTGTTGTGACTGTAGGCGAACTAAAAATGCATCGTGAAGTAACATCAAAGATTAAGTGTGTCACGTCCGTGGACTCCTCCTATACACACAGTCGAATCCTAGTAGAAAAATGTCCAATTTCCATTGCAAACCTTGACATTAATTTACTGTCAAAAACTTAGCATGAATACACCCAGTGCACTGTAACTTCGGCCTTGACCACAGAGCAAGTCAAAAGTTCAAACTAAAGCTGGAGTCACAATGATCCGTCGCTTCCATCAGTCGCCCGCCCGTCCGTCCGTCAGTCACGTGATCTTCTACCAATCAGAAGCCTCAAATATTTCCATCCGTCCGTCCGTCAGTCACGTGATCTTCTACCAATCAGAAGCCTCAAATATTTCCATCCGTCCGTCGAAAGCTTGCCAAGCTCTAACGATGGCGACGATTGTTTTAACGGTTTTATTTAAATAAGAAGGCTGTGATGTTTGTTTGATTGTATTATTTTTGTAGTGTTTGTGCTGTTCATTCGTCTTTAAAATACGAAAGAGATAATTTTGGCATTCGGCAAAAATCAAAATACTGATCCAAATTATTTTTTGCATAGGCTTAATCAAATGAAAAGATCAATATTTTTATTTCAAAATAATTATGCTCGCAAAATTTCTAAGCGGTAAAAAATAAGCCTTTGATAATTAGTAGACATACTATAGTAAAAATCTGTAAACAAACAAATTATTAAAAGGATTTTTTCAAACATTTTTCCACGTCAATTTTCTGATTGTACTTTGGTAGCATTGCAAATAGGGACGGACTGATGACGGACTGTTGTGAATCGCTCGATATGCAGACGGACGGACGGAGTACGGACGGGCGGACGACTGACGGAAGCGACGGATCATTGTGACTCCAGCTTTAGTGAACATTTACGAGTAAACCTCAAACGTATTAATCACGAAAAACAATTTTCAAAAGGCGGTGCCTAAAAGGAATTTAGAACAATATGTCAATTCAAGCTAAACGTAACGTACATGATGGTGGCCGCCTCCACACCACATGGGGGTAGAAGACCTCAAATATGGCAAAACAGGAGCACATTTATATGAAGGAGAGTGAGGAGATGCCACCGACCACAGCTGAAAAGGAAGTATGGCGACCTGACACACCACAACCACTCGCTTGGCCAGAGCTCGCCGCTGCGCTCGCGCCAAGGGAAGAGGGCGATAAGATAATGGGAACAAGAGTGTAAGCTTGGAACGACGAAGATGGACGGAATTCGAATGCAACAAGCTGTCGAGGCGGAGTTGGAAAAATGGGAGAGTCACACTCCCACAGAAATGTCTCCGCAACGCATCGAAGCGTCTCGACACGCACTGACTCATCATTGGGCTCATTATTGTCATCAAGGAAGAGCAGGAGATCCTCCTTGAGCAGAGCATAGATAAACGAAACGCCCTTTGCAGCCATCACCAAATACAGGGAAAAGCAAGGTAGTGATTAATGCTCCTAGCAGAGTAGCAACATAATTTTGTGTACCTAGTTCAATGTTATTATCAAAGGACACGCTACAATACAATCAAATGATAATATAAATTTACGTATTTATTTTCATGAACTAGAAATATACTTTTCGATTTGATTATATATAATATATATTCATTAAACTTCATGAAATTCCATTTAATTCATAACATCATAAGGTTTACATGAAAATGGCATATAGAAATATACAGATAAGTTTCAGAACTTTTACTTTTGTTCTTGAACCCACAATTTACCTTAGTCCTAGTCCTGGAACCTAAGTCATGAAAAGTTTTTCAATCTAATAAATATAAGCGGGTTTCTTGGATATTTAAGGAAACAGGGAAAAATTATATTTGTAAATACATGGCGTGATTCATTGTGGTTGATATCTGTTTCTCTGAAGAGAAGCATACTTTACATTTTGATAGCTAAGAATTTGTAGTGGTGGCACTGACTATATAACATTTATAAAAAGTAACCTTTGTGTTCGTGGAGTATTCGACACTATCAATTCAAGGCGCTTTGAAATTTATAATCAAAATATTACGGGTACTACCTACGCGGAGTTGTTTTGCGTGTATGAGGCACAGCAGCAACGGAGCTATGTGGGCGATAATGACTCATGTAAATGGTGTCACATCGTCTCTATGTGCACGGCTCTTAACTGGCGCATTGCGTTTTCCTAGTGTTGCGTGTACCTGTAAGACTTTCAGCGGTAACCCTTTAATTTTAGCCGTAAAAAGTCTGTTTCTAGGTACATTGCGGACCTCTTTACGTACTTTCACGCGTGAAAGCAGTATTTTGAGATACGGCTGTTTCAAAATACCGTTTTTTAATAATATTAGAAGGTACAAAATCTGTGTTATATGTGTGTGTTGTCTTCGAAGTACTTGTCAGCACTCGTCTGGTGTGGGTTTCCTTGTCGTACAAAATTATATGTACTACACAATGAACCGTTTCGGAGAAAAAGGTTATTTCAAACACGCTGCGACGCAGTTATTGTTTTTAACCAAGCGAGAACCTCAAAAAAAAAAAAAGACAATTAAGAGGTTCCTAGACAGAAGAAAGGTGTTAAGGCTAAAAATTCGGATGAACACGTTGTTTAATGTAGAATTGAAACTACCCATTTAAGTTGACCTCTAGAATTCAGGTACTATTTCTTGAACGATGTTTAGCAAAGCGTAAAATAAAGTTTCAGTGGTTTATTGCAAATAAAATGACAATTAGTTCAGTTCCAAATTATCATGTACAGTGAATTCTGTAATAAGAGTAAACGTCACAGCTAAACAACTGTCATGATCAGGGTTTAAATTTAATGTAGTTATTATTATTGACTTTATATTTACTGAATACACATCGTAATTTTGTTTCCTGAATGATACTGCCTTAGCAATGTTACAGTAACTAATAAGATCACATTCTTTTGCAGACCAACCGTCAATTTTTATTCATACTTAACTATTATTTTGAAATAGTGATTGTTTTATTTAATTAATTTCAGTTTGGTTTGCTGTTTAATCTATGGTTTTCTTTGATGTTACTTTAGTTTTGCATATATTTTTCCTTTGTTTCATTTCTCTGAGCAGAGTTGTTGATAGAAAGAATAATAAATGTTTGCATGTTTTTAAATGACCGGTATTGTTTCACAATTAGTACAATTTAATGGTTTTCAAGATTACCAAGCTCCAACGTCTCTACAAAGCAATTGAAGATAAGAATAGCTGTTAACCATCTTACTGAAGATATGTTGATATTCGGCCTAGGAAATACTTATGTCTAGCCTACATGGAAAATTGTATTTTCGGGCCTCTTTTAAGACTATGCGGAAAATAGGCATACTAATGTGCCTAAACCCGTTAGTCCTGGTTGTTAAAGACAGTTATGTGCGCCGGTGCAACTATTTTAAATATTCGTACTTGGAATTCGTTAATAAGTGAAGATTCTTTTGAACAGATTTTTTTTTTTTCAAGAGACCATAGTTAATTTTATTGAACTCATTTCACTCGGATTTTTGCATATAATTTGAACATTAAAGATTAACTAATAATTAGAATACCAATTTAAGTTAATTTATTCATTAAGTACCTATTGTAAGGAAAGGTGTTCTTTCTCATTGTTTTGATACGGTCTAACTTCAGTCAGGATAGGCCTACTATGTGCTTTTTATTTCAAGGTGTAAATGGTTTCTTCTATGACATCGGATCTTTATCATTACTTGTTGACTTTCTTCGTCATATTTACCGGGGTTTAATGTTTTGATTTATGTATGTATCCACGTGTTCATAATACTGTTACACCAGTACTACCTCTAAACACTACCTTTGCTAAACCTTCTTTCACTAACAAGAAAATCAACATTATTGGTTTATGGAATTAGCAAGGGAAGTGCTATAACATCAAAACAATTCTTATAGTCATTGCAAAAGTTACTCAACTTGCATAAACCAATGGATTCACTAGAACAGTGCCAGTGATATACTTCTGAATAAGCATTAGAAGCTCACGTAATTTGCGCAGGAATGTTTCAGTTGCCTCAGAATGTAGACATGTTGAGTTGATTGATTATTAACATGTATGCCTATCGTTTTGAAAGGCAATGAGGAAGAATGGGATGGAGTGTGGAGCAGAACCGGAGTGGAAGTACTTAGGTGTTCTTCTAGACGAGCGACTGACTTTCACTCACCACGTGAAATACGTAGTTCAAAAGGCTGTGGTACTCTTTCACAGGCTGAAAGGGATGGCGCCGGGTCCTGGCGGCCTGAACTATCGGACCTTGACGTGTCTATATAAGGGGGTCTTCCTCTCCATCATGACTACGGAGCGGTAGCTTGGTGTACGAGAGCTATTAAGTTGCTAAGTGCGCAACACACAGCCCTGTTGGCAGTGCAAAGGCTTACCGCACTGCATCCACGGATGCCTTGCAGGTTCTGGCCGGACAGCTTCCCCTTGATCTCCTGTTTCGAGAGAAGGGGGCATTAACGGAGTTGAGAGTGCGGGGAGAACTGTTACCCGAGACAGCTATCTAGGCTCGAGAAGATACTCTCGATGTCTGGCAGCGAGACCTGGACTTCTTCCGAGAAAGGTCGGGCTACTTACGCTGTATCCCCAAGTGTCACTGATCGAGTAAAGTCTGAGCTGGTCTTGGAATTTTATCTGACGCAATTTCTAACTGGTCATGGCAACTTTAAAGCGAAGCTGTATAATTTCAAGCTGATTAACGACCCGATGTGTAGTCACTGTCAGGTGCCACAACATACCATGCAGCATGTACAGAACGATTGTGGGTTGTTTGAAGTACCTCGGGAGTTGCTGCGGATGCAGCTCTCCCTGCTAGGGTTTGACTTTTCTTTGGTGGCTTCTGCGACTGACAAAGACGCGAGAGCACTGCTGTCAGGATTTGCCAGGAAAGTTTTGCTCAGTCTGTATTCCACGTAAAGGTACGCTACAGGCTGTTGTTCAATGTCGCTCCAGGTCACGAAGACCGGAAGACAATCGGTACCCCTCTTGTGGACGGCCGTGCCAGTAATTGCTTGCCACTGGTAGTGTACGGCCCTCCGGTCCTGACTAGCGCACGGGACTGGTGAACCTGCGTTGCGGTTGGGTGATTGTGTGGCCCGGAGCTCCAGATCCTAAGAAGCTGGGTGTCTGGTTGGCCCAGTGGAGGGACATGTTTTCCCAAGCTCGCTTGTAGGTGGTCTGTTACCCGGAACAAGGCAAGTGTCCAAAAATGTGGCTGGCAAATATGGCTCTGTAAGTTGTCTCCTGTTGAGCCTTAGGGGTCAGGTACAGGAAGGGTCGTCGGTGCGGAGAGCCGGACATGTTCCGGAAAATATGTCTCCTAGAAAGTGAATCTGTAGTGCTATGGATATGTTACGGCTTTATGTTGTACTTAAATAGTTATATTTCTAAGGTTACAGTTTGGCAATGTTTTGCTATCGACTTAAGAAAATACAAAAACCTTTATCGAGTATACGTCCGAAAACGTTTGAACAGATAAAGTCCCTGACATTCACATTGTCGTGAAAGTGTGGAATTGCGTCTACTACAGCCAAAAGTTATCTGCTAGTGCCCCCAATGTGGGTTTTACTTTTCGTCACCTGAGTTAGCCCTAGACCACTCAGGCGTCATAAATGTCTTAAAAGCAGGTTCACATTCAGGGGACTTACTGAGATTATTGTTCGAATATTGTCAAATAATGCAAATGTAACATGTTTTAACGGTGGTAATTATAATCGTGCAGGTCTTGGAAGCTGCACTTGTGTCTTTTCAGTTCGTTTAGTACAGCCTTCAATAATTATGTACTTCTCTAAATTTGTTTATATTCAATGCGCCGAAACAACATAACCTCAGAAATGTGTTATTAAAACACATAGCACTTTATAAAATCATACTTAATGTTGGTTAGAGCTTCTTTTTTAAACATCGTTTCCAAACATCAAATACGCTTCCTAAATTTCTTACCAATAGCTACGATATCATTTAGTATATTTAGTTAAGCCTGGCATGCATGTAGAAGTATGACTTTTTCCCGGGTGCTCAAATGTACATAGGTCTTGCAAAGCTTGAAATGCGTATTACAACTCTGGATAGTGTGCTATTTACGTAATATTTTCGTAGGAATTGTAGCAACAAACCCAGTGAATTTCGCCATTAAAAATTCGTATCTGCAGACCGGGTATCCAACATGTAATTCGATGTATTCATATATGTCTTCTGACTTGAACACTGTGTGTTCCATAAATACCATCATCTATTTCATACTCTTAGTCTGAACTTTAGAAAGAACCTATCTTAAATGCGATGGTATATAGCAATGGCGGTGCAATGGCTATGTTCGATTGATTCGTAGATGCTAACGTCCCCCACTAGAGAGAACAAAAATATCAGCCTTATTACGTCAGAAGTATTCGACTCAGTCAAGGGGCTTCTGCGACTGTTGAACTCTGCTGAAACATGACATAAACTATAACACATACTTCTACCTAGAACCTACAACGCTCATTCAAAGGATGCGCTACACAGAGTTGGACCCCATAGTGGTAGATGCAGTAGATGTGCTGGACTTCATAGTTGTAGATGTAGTAGATGTGCTAGACTACAAAGTGGTAGATTTAGATGTGATCGATTTTACTGGGGTATACTTCGTAGTAGTAGCTGTAGATGTGCTGGACTTCATAGTGGAAGATTCAGTAGATGTTTTGAATTTCATATTAGTAGACGTGCTGTACTTAATAGTGGTAGCCACTCTGGACCTCAAAGTGGTAGATGTAGTAGCTGTGCTGGAGTTCATAGTGGCATCTGCCTAAACCTCATTGTGGTAGATGTAGTAGATGTGTAGGAATTTATAGTAGTAGATATAGTAGATGTGTTGGCTTTCTTAGTGGTAGATATAGTATAAGTGATGGACTTCATAATAGTATTGTAATAGATGTGCTGGATTTTGTATTATTAGATGTGCTGTACTGCATAGCGGTAGCCACTCTTAACCCAATAGTTGTAGATATAATAGACTAGTAAACGTGTTGGGCATAATAAGGGTAGCTGCTCTGGACCCCATAAAATTAAATATAGTAGATGTGCTGAACGTCATAGTGGTAGCCACCCTGAACCTCGTAGTGATTAGCATGCTGGTACCCTCCACGTTCAACGAACTTGGTGTTCTAGTATTGGTTGACGAGCTGATCCCCACACGCTGGGCATCGTAGTGGTTGATGACACAGAATTTGCAATGGTGGCCTATTGAGCCGTACACCGAATTCACAAAGGTGTGTGGCAGTGAGTGTAGCTATGGTAACCATAAAAGTAAATCAAGATAAAGAGTGTACAACGTCCTCGTTTTCTTTAAATTTAGAGGTAAGTATTTACACTAATAGTATTTCCTGGATGACAAAAACTAACAAAAATTATTTTAGCAAATACAGCAGTTCGTTGTCGTTTGTCTAACCTTTTAAGTGCCCAATATTGCCATAAGCTAAGATGGCTGACATATTTTTTTCCTCTTAGTAGAATAAGTACATTTAACTTTTAAAATAAAGACTGCTAACACTATTTCATTGCATCGCCTTATATTCGCTGGTAAAGAAATAAGTTAAGGTACTTAAATGTGTTGGTAAGGGAAGAAGTTAAAGTTTGAAAAATAAAATACTGGGTTTGCGTCTTGACGGGTGTTGTAAAGTATATTAGCCTATACTATAATTTCTTAAGTATTTTTTTTTTAAATGAGTTTTTCAAAAGGGCAACCAAGGTAACTGTCACCACAGTTAATTAATTCTAGAATGATAGAAACATTGTGTTGATCAATACAGTGTCAATCAACATTGATTCTAGAATTATAGGAAACAAGATGGCTGCAGGAAACATGGCAGCCATACGTATATCTCAAATGGCATCCAGAAACAAGATAGCTACCTACTTATCCAAGACGGCAGCGTGAATCAAGATAGAGCCAAAGATAGCAGCAAATGTAAGCAGAGGTCAAAGACAAGGTCATAATAACGAGTGTCATCGTAATCCAATATGGCGACGCATTTAACTTTTCTAAGTAATAAACCATGTTCCAGAAGTCACTTAAATATACTTTTATTAATGCTAGCAGTTACCTATATATTCTTCATAATCTACTTCAGTTTTGTTAATACTTTTCTGATTTTTATAAAATGTTTTGGCAACCATGCCAGAAATGACTGTGATATTCATACACATTATTTGCTTCTTTATATAAAAATTTACTTTCATGCCTAATATTTCTCTATAGCCACATTTTTCAATCATGTTCTGTATTTGAATTTTTAAAATAGTTTACCCAAGGTATAAAATCTTTTCAGTAATTATCTTTGCATTATTTATATAACATTCCTAATAGTAATTTAACTTTACCGTATATTATTTCGACGCAGTTATATTTTACTTACTGCGTTTTTTCTTCTTGACATCTTCTTTATGTGTAGAGCACACCAGTGTTTAATAACTTAATTTTCTTTCGCAAATTTACATTTGTAAACAGTTTCAATAATAACCATCTACATATTCGTAGTGGCACTCACAACCATCCACAGTTCTACCTACTAGAATGTCTACATAGCGTAATGTGGCCCTATTTATCGCCGTATGTTTCTGAATATAAACTACAATAGCATAGCTGACGTTTTTAAACATATTGTCTGAAGCAAATAATATGTAATGAATGCAATAAGATACAAGGTAAACCCTCAAAACTTCTGCTCTGAATATTGTAAAAAATAATATTTTACTATTGAAACACTTAGAGTAATATTTAATGGCTTCTGAACGCAAAAGTGCATGACCTCACTTGTTACTACGGTATTTCGTAAATGAATTTGTAGAAGGTTTATTTTATTCTCGATGTTTCATTTTCAGAATATTTTTTTATGTTATATAAAATTATATTTCCAGAAATATATCAAACATGTAAATTAAATCACATAGAGAGACAGTATCTGGTTTTTATAAAGTTTTGTTTACAGAAATCAAATGAACAGAATCCTAGACAAAGAGAGATGTGAGAGTTGAGATTCAAAATTTTTTATACTTGTTTAGGATAGCTTGTTGTACACAGAGAAAAAGAAACTAATTCCATTCACATTTTTTTTACATTTGCAGACGTCTTAATCCAATCTATGTTTATGTTTCATTTGCAATGTTATCTCCTGAAAACAACACACTCCATTTTACGTAACGATGCGTAACATTGCGAAAGACATTCCGCTTTTTTTTAATTTGTTAACCAATAACACCATCGTATTTGGCGAAACAAATCTATTTCCGTGATAGAACTACCAAGTCAACAAAATTCATAATATATAAATAAACGTTTGCTTAAGTTGACTTTTGCTATTGAATGGCACATATCCACCTTTGCTGTAAATGCAGAGGTGCGCGAAGCCAGCGGCTAGACAACATTTTAAACCCAAGGAAAACCTGCTTTGAAACCAAACGGGGTCATCCTGATTTTTCACATGTGGTAAATATGTTAGAAGACGTTGGTGGGTCACCGGCGCTGCTCCTAAATCTCATATAGCTTCACAGCCACATTGAAATTCTCACTATGAAGTACTGACCAATATCTCTTCACTTTCGTCTCTTAAACTTTACTGTATATAAGAATGCTTACTTTCATATTATCATAGTTCGTTCGGGGTAATGAATTGATTCATTTACTATTGAGATATTGGTGTTTTTCATTTTTTTATCGCAGCATTTTCAAATACGAATAGCTCCATAATTAAAAAAAAACCTGAGTAGTAGACTGTCGGAATGCACTGAAAATATAGCTTACTAAATATAATTCAAGGCACATTAATTATCTTTGTTGATAAGGCTGAGATAACTGTAATTAGGACCTATATGAATTGCTGAATAACTATCAACTGGAACTGTGAATGAATGCAAATGATCTCGGATTATTTTCATCATTCATACATTGCTTCAGTCAAAAAAGAATGGGTCACCGGCGCTGCTCCTAAATCACCTCATATAACTTCACAGCAACATTGAAATACTCACTATGGAATACCTCTGGAATGACCTCTAAAGGCAAGATACTGGTAAAAGTACAAAAATGCTATCGTAATTTGTTCTATATAGTGTGAAGAAATCCCAGCATTGAGTGTCTTTCAGCAAACGAGTAGAAAAACGTGTGGCGGATTATACGATATTTTCTTTCAACGAAGTCGCAGACAGATGAATTTCTCAAGCTACATATTATCATTCTTTTACATACATTGTCTGTATATAACTAGTAGCGTGTATTAACTGAGGGGTTTAAGGACTCACAGGAATGAGAGTATGTTGCCGGAGTTTTGGCGGAAGTGCAAGAGTCTGTAAAACGGATGTACCAAGTGTGAACTCACAAGTCAATGGTAATTTAAGCCACATTTTCAACATACGAAGGGCTAGAGTGACGCCGCCAGTAAAAATACATTATCTCTATGGTAACATTCGATTATAATGACCGCAACAACACTTATTAAACATTTATAAGAGTGTACTGCCAATTCTTACACGATAATTAAATTTTCGTGATCATTATTATTTCAACACAACATCGACTGGAACTTTACAAATAAAGTAAAACAATTCTTAAATCTTACAAAATATTTGGAAGACTATAAAATTAATTTTGTTCCATATACTTATGTTTTACATAGAGTACGTTGAGTATTCACATTTACTACATCATAAGACTAAATAATTGTTCATTAACTAATAATTTAAGAGTTAAATAGGAAATATAATATAATTAATATTACCTTACATAGTGCCGCATTCATCGGAAGACTTACTTCTTTCACTATAGGCCCAAAATCATCACGAGAACCTTTTCTTTTGAGCAGCTGGTCAAAAGAACTTGTCAAGGAACGTTTTGCTTTCATTAATATAGCACTACCACCCAAGTACTGATTGAGAAATTCACTTCTATTTTCAGGTGTATCGTGAACATGTCGTGCTTGTTTAGCTTCACAATGAGCTCGCAAAACAGTCATAAGCAATTCATTTTGTTCTTGAATGCTTTTAATTTCAGTGCCTCTGATTTTTGCTGTCACTGCAGCTTGCTCTTCGTCTGGCAATGAATCCAATCGACGTAAGATAATTGATTGCGCAAACTTCTCTGTTAACCCTGTAACCCAGAACAAATAACAAACAAATCAAAATATTTTCCAGTAAAATTTAACACATTTATGTTTTATATTAAGCAAATCGAAATTAGGTTAATTTTTTTTTAAAGTATACCATACATTTATCTGGTCATATAGCCCTCGTAACAACATGTTTAAATATTGGGAGCATGTGGTTCGCGAAGCAAGCGAAATCATATATTAATGTACAAGTGTCTTAACAAGTATACAGGTGTCCGGAGTGTCCGGAATAGTTGAATTTTTGCTGACATTTTGTGTGTGCATTTTTTACATTAAATGCTGTTCAGAACTAAGTCACTGATGAACGATTTTTAATTTACTTTGACAATCTGGTTATTTATAAACCTTTTTTTACCATTACATTCTGTACCTGCTCAAAGTAATGGATAGAATGACAAGAGTACAAGAGATTTTGCCACACCCATAGTACGTAGTATGCATGTATCTTTATATTACAGGACTCAGAAATCTCTGCAAGTTAAAGTTCGCAATCGTCAATATCTGTTTCGTCGATTACACTTTTCAAATATATAATTATTACTTGTTTTCCTGTTGCCTTATTCACATTAAACTTTTTACATGCTTACACTGACACGTTATTTATAGTTGTGTAATCACCAAACATACTTATTTTACTATCAGTTGTATACTAAATTATTTCACATTCGTGGATATAGACTAACTCGTGCAGATATATAAAAATATAAAAAAATATTTTGCACTCTAAGCCTAACTTGCGGGATCATACCTCCTCGATATACCGACAAGATGATGGCAGTGCGACGGTAGCAGCAGTATAGGGTCTAAGTCTACCAAGTTACCATACATATTCTACGACAAAGTGTTATGTTTACGTGAAATATTTGTTGCGAGGATGGTGCGTTTATAAATAAGATTTTGATAACAAAAATTATCGAAAAACTTTGGCGAAAAATAACCTTTTATAAAGAGCGATATCACAAGGAGAGGGAACACAAATAAATATGTCTAAAATGTGGGGAAACAAATTTCAGCTATTTCATTAGTGAATAAATACCTACAATTTGTCAATGATACGCTTGGAAAATTAATAAGCTGAGTCATATAAAAAATTATTTCTACAATGGAGGAATCAATGAGGAAGAAACTGATGGACAATAATTTGGATAAATTGTAGGGTATTATAACTTCTGGTACTATACGATATAATAAATTTTTTTAACATGAACTTTTAAAATAACTATCTGACCTACCTTACAAATATGAAAAAAATAAAGATAACTAAGGAAGGTGAAACTTTTCTGGTTAATTGGAACCATTTCGATTGTGTTACACAAAATGTATTTCCTGCCTTAATTATTTTCATCAAATTTCTACACAGCTTCAAAGTTTTAACAACCGAAATTGTGTATCGCTTTAAACATATTCAAACACTGAATTTAGTCAGTTATATTCACAACTTGTAGGTGTCCGTAGATATACGTACTGCACGACAATTCTTACGGCAATAGTAATACGTCTTAAGTCGTGGCATTAAGATGAAAACCTACTTCATCTTACTTGCAACATTACTTACTGGGAGTAGATCAGATTGTTTGAATTCAGTTGTTTGCAATCACAAGTTTTTTAATAGCCATGACAACAAATTGAAGCATTTGGATGTGCATGTGTTTTTTATTAGCCAGGCTTTGAGACTGCCTTTAATGCATATTTGTGAAAATATATTTACACTTGAAACTTTAGTATTGATCAAACAGCAAAAATTTATGACATAAGCAACAATATAAAATACAGTGAAACCTCTTTATAAACAGTAAAACTTGTAACAATACATTCACAACGGCATCTATTATGTGCATCATCTCTCTAAATTACACGTAAAGTGTCTTGATATAACGTAAATATTGTATAAAGAAAATTTGTTTTGCGATTCATAGATGTTGTAATGTGGTTAAATAAATCTTATTAAGAAAAATTGTATGCACGTAAACCAAATTCACTGACATTTCCGTTCATTTTAATCTCCCACAACTGTAATCGACTTTCTCAGTTGCTAGACTCCCCTCACACACAAATATACAGAATGTTTCTGAAAAAGAGGGACAAACTGCTTGTTCGTATTCCTCTCTAAATAAGAAGACTAAAACATGTTATGCACTATCCACCTAAATGTAATACGAAGGGAGTTATGAGCCCCCAAATATCAAATTTGAAAACCGTATTTTCCCAAAATATCGGAAACTTGTTGACATAACAATACAATATTTTCAGCATTGCTTAATGCTATTGGGAGCTTCAAACCAGTAGCAAAGTCTGGTTGATACCTTCCTCCCTTATGAAAATAGCGGGGGTGGCTACCGGATATGTGAACAATTTAAGATGGTGTGTATTGTGTAATAAGACCTATGCGACGAAAAATGTCCTTTTGTTGCAACTGTCTTGGACCTATCGTTTTCGTGTAGAACTCACACAAAGGTTCGGTTGCTGCTACAGAGGGCCAGGAAGGAACTGTTGGAAACGGAGGTACTGTATTGTTTGAGACGTACGACATAAGAGTGTGAACATGAGTTGACATTTCTGTAACTAACATTTGTATTATTGTTCACATATCATTTTGCAGAGTATTTCCTGTAACATTGTTATAATTCCGATACCTTGCATAAATGACTTTTACATACTGCGTCAATTTGTGATTCATTATGTTCGCACTTGTCTGAAAAATGATACACCACCTGACATAAACAAACAATATCTTCAGCATTTCTCATGGGGTCTTCAACCCTACTGCAATAGCTGGTTGATATCTGCCAGCCTTACCACGATACGTAGTAGGGGTGGCTACCCTCTAATGGCATAGAACGTTGTTACCATCGGGCTATTTGAACATTTGGAGATTATTTATTAAGAAATTAGGTAATTAATAAGACATACTACTACAACATAATCGTACAAGACCTCGTTTACTATTTGGCCTACCCTCAGGGGGCACCTGCTGCAAGACATTACATCAATAACATGCACATGTTTGTCCTGGCCATTCTGGGACACCTTACATAGTCATTACTGTTTCGTACAGCTCTGTTACAATAAATGTTCAAAATAACCACCCTTTTCAACTACACATGCACGAATACGTCGCATCATGGATCTGCGCACACAGTAAAAATTGCCTGGTTGGCCACAAACCGTTTCACATGCCTCAAATACCCGGCGACGTAACGTCTCCGCATCGTCTATCGGAGCTGAATAGACAAGACTCTTGACATGGCCCCACAAACAAATGTCTAACGGGTTTAGGTTTGGTGAACGTGGGTGCCATGCAACGGGACCAGATCGGCCAATCCACCTGCGATCAAACGTTGCATTACGACTAAAATGTGCTGGAGCTCCATCGTGCATGAACCACATCCTTCTGCGTACAAGCACGGGCACATCCTCTAATAAGGGTGGCAAAGCATTGGTGAGGAAGTCCCTGCATACTTCACCTGTTCGACGAGGTGGCAATACATACGGCCCCACCAGACAATCAGCCATAATCCACATTGATCCGACATTGCTGCTGATGTCGACTACACGTGGCAGCATGTGAATTTTTGGCTGCCCACTGATGAGTGTTGTGGAAGTTAGAGTCACACCCAAATCGAGTAGACAAGCAATATGCAGAATTGGTGAACAATTATGATTTCAGTGGACCTGAGTTCCCTATGCCGCTTAAACCGTTTAAAGTTTTTGAAACGAAATATCCCACTCTTTCTGTAAATGTGTACAGCCTGAATTAAGAACAAGGTGATCCCATTGAAAGTCAGAAATGAAGAAAAACCTTAAAATTTCAATAAGCTTAGGTTGAAGGACAAAGAGAAGACAATTTAACACTATTGCTACATCAAGGACTATTCATGCCTTTTGTGCTCACATCTGACATCACATTAAGGCAAACTTTTTGTATGGAGACAAGGCTTCAAGTATCTTAACCAACCACGGAAATATGGACATACCAGACAGCAGTGTCTTGCAGAATGTATAACTAAATATGTACAATAAAATTTGAATCAGGAAGTTACAAAAGTTCCAAGTCCAAGCAAGCAAATTGTTGGGAAACAACAAAAGACTTTTAATTGTGTATCTGGGAATGAAATATGTTATCTGATAACTTGAAATTATAGTGTGTGTGGAATAAAATGATTCATATTTCACGTAGATAAGATTTTTTTTAATTAATAAAGTTAGTGGATTTGGTGCCTTTTGTAAATCGGTAACGTTCGTTCTAAAAATGGCACATAAACATAACATCTTGAGTATATATTAGTGCAATGTTGGTATATTCTTGTGAAAAACTAATAATACGATACATAGAAACGTAGTTTCCAAACACACCACCGTCTGGAACTTTATACGCGTAAAGCAATATTATGTATTACCCTATGATAGAAAGTGTAATGTCCTCGGTGTAGATCATTGGAACCATGGTATATATTAGTAGAAAAAACTACTAAACAACATGGAAACAGATTCTACAAAGACAGTAATGTAAGTCATAAACAAAATAATGCACTGTTAGCACATTCATTGGACAGGTCTATTAGTTTATGGCAGGCCGCCAATGTCGTGTATATTTATTTATTTATTTCATTTATTTACCCACGTATAGTTCAGCCATGGGCCGGTTTGCAACAAATACGTGATACATTGCATCATATAATTTAAATTTGCAAAGAAATAAATGATAAAGATTAAGTAATAACATTTGCCTTAAAGAAATAAATAAATCAAAGAACAAAATTTGCCTTTAAGTTAACTACCTTAACATAAATTGCCTAAAGAAAAAATTGAATTACCTAAACAAAACAAAAATATTACAAATACAAACATTACAGATATTAATATTACAACCATTTCAGTGAGTTTATGTCATCTAATACAGAGCTGACCTTTAGCCCTTTCGAACAAAATTTGCCTTAAAGTTAACTACCTTAACATAAATTGCCTTAAGAAAAAAATTGAATTACCTAAACAAAACCAAAATATTACACATACAAACATTACAATTATTAACGTTACAACCGTTTCAGTGAGTTTATGTCATCTAAATACAGAGTTGACCTTTAGCCTATTCTATTCCGAAGTGACATAATTGACCCTGAAGTTATTTACTATTACTAGATTACAGAAAAAAACATTGGATTGCCAAAACTGGAAGATATTTACAAAAATAAAATTTTTCACAATTTGCTTGACATCAGAGATATTTGGTTATCGACAAATTTATATGCAGCGTTCTCCTTCTTTCCATTTAGCAGTTACATCTAAGTTACATCTAATGTGACCGCTTCACATACCACGATTGTCTTCAAGTTTTTAAATTTTAATTGGTAGAGTTCTATTTCTGTAAGCATTACAACGGGTATTAACTGTCCTGGGAGCTGTGGATAAGAGATATTAATCTGTTAATTTACTTCAACAATTCCTTTCAAATCAGATTTGCAAACTAACTGGCAGTAACAGCACTGTTTAAAGTAGAGAATCACAGTGCCTTTGTAATGCCCATATAATTTGTCATTAACAAAATATGCCAAGCCCAGGGCTTGGTACCTTTTGCAAGTTCCACGTGTATTTACTAGTCCGTTTAACATATTTCTTGTACAGGACTTGGTTTGTTTTGTCGCTGAAAGCCAAGAGAATGCTTTGGAGAGTCGAAACCTCGTATAATCTGATTTTTCTCAAAAAGTGGACTTGGTACCTTTTGCAAATTCCTGATTCAATTGTATTCAAATCCTTCGATCCTTATATCCACAGACAGCAGCCGTCTCCACTCGAACCTCCTTTTTCAATTTACTGCTCAGCAACAAAAATGCTATTTTTCAAAGAGTTAAAGTTGCAATGAGTACTGTTGTTCTTGCGAGTTTAAGGTAATCGATAATAGTTAAAACTCTGTTTTTCTATATTTTGTTGCAGCAGAGAGGCCTTCATCATACGAGAATAGCTGAACAGTATACAGAAATAACAGAATGACGAGTTTTTCAATAAATTCGCAGAACGAATTTTAGCAGTACTTTATTATTACTATAACTCATATGTGAAAGATATTCTGGTAATATTTTTATGAGCTGTGTCTAATTTAGTACAGAAAAAAAAGGAATGATTAAAAAACTATTATTTTTTCGTTGCGGCAACTTGATTACTTATAAGTAGGGCTATTTTATTTATGCAAGGCTATATTAGCTACTTTATCCCTGTTACTTAAAAATTAAGTTTTGAACTAGAGCAGCGAAAGTCTGCATAGTGTAGGTACAAGCTAAACATTTTAGGAGCTTAATTCGTACTGTTATATTTCAACTTTCACACATATTTTCGGTTAAGTTTATTTGCTGTATTTTTTTTTTTTTCAGTTTCGTAATTTGTATTCTTTTTACTTTTATTACAGTGTGCATCATTGAACGAGCCTCTTTGAATACGAAAATAAAACTGTTATTTTTATGTAATATGATAATTGTGTCTTAAGAAGCTTTAAGGAACTGAATTTTGAAATTTTAGTTCAGTTTGACAATTCATTATACGTACAAGTTTTACAGCTCGTCCTTTCATTGGTCTTTACCATTTAAAATAAATAAACATTGCTGTAACCTGCGAAGTTGAGTTCAGTTTATAAGTAGTATAATTTTCTAGCAGCGTTTAAGGTGTACTGTATTAAAAACATATGTGGCAACTCACCTGCTAAAGGTGGGAGACTACCGCCTCTCTACCTATCCTCCCACCCTTCCGCTTTTTAGGTGTATCTAATTTTTTTGCGGCGTACATACTAGGTTATGTATGGTACCAATATAAAGTTACAATTTAACAATCAGACATTGCTTATAGTTAAATTCCTCATCTGTTCCTGCAAGGAATTCGGTGAACAGTCCCTTGTAGGCTCGATTTTGACATTTCATCACTATGTGTCGAGTTGTTTTCTTTTCAGCTCCACAGTCACACTTCGGGTATGGTGTCTTAACCGGTAAATTTTTGATATTATATAACTCGTGTGTGAAGCACAAATCTAAGGTGCAAACACTGGCGGATTCGATGTTTTATGGAGTTCTGTTTTCATACACACTCTTCATTGCTAATTTTCAACCAGCAAAAATATTATTTGTTACATAATAAGACATTCAGTGATGTATTTCTTGGCATTCTGCCATCGAGGAAAGGTGAATGTTCTGCATTTTTCTCATTGTGTCATCGTAACATTTTCGTTGCGCATGCTGGAAAGGGTGACATTGTAAAGCAGATAAATTTGTGACATACCGTAGATATTATATTATTGGCAAAATCTTGACGGAGAGGTAGCTATTTTGAACAAAAACGTAATGCTAAATATCTTAGAAGAGCCAAATTCGCAACAACAATGTTTAAGAAGTCACAAGTTCCATGACAATAGTATGCCTGAAAATATTTATATTCTTTTTGATTTGATTTTTTTTGCCTATATGAATATCTCTTATGTGATAGGCCTAAATATCTTTATCGATTAACAAAAACACTATGAAAGAAATTGCAATACTTAATTAACACATGTTGAAGGGGAGGTTAATATCTGTGTGAATCACATTTACTACACTTAACACCCTAACGTATTCGCCCTTTTGCATACTTATTCATATTTATTAGTTTGCAGGAATTTTCACTTTTTGTTCTTCAAATAGCAATTACCCTAAAAATATTACTATTTCTACCAACACTTTGTTCAACTTAATGAAAATTTTCCTGGGGTAGGTCACATTGTACTCTCCGCTTTATTGGTAGGGGTAAGTATTTACTTCCTTAGGCAAATTTTCCTCTTTAGGTCTTGTAAAATGTGGCGTATGCATGAATGTTAAAACCTGCGACATTTGCATTAATAACTAGCGTAATTGAAATGTGTTCTGTAAGTGCCGCTACGAAAAACTATATTAAGGCTCGTTTTTGAGGTATTGTTTTGCATAAATAAACCTTACATTTCAGTCAAAATTATGGTATTCGTTATAGTAAAAGGCTTAATTTAGTAAACACTAAAGAGCTATACACAATATATCAACCCTCATTTCTTCCCTTTCTAAATAATAAGTAGAAAATTTGAATTAGAAATTAAGTGCAATTAGTGGAGTTAAGTGGCCGAAATTGGTAATTGTACACTTTATTTCACTTATTTAAAAAATGTTGAACTACATGATGAATTACAAAATGTATTTAATCGAGATTAAAAGTCACCTACTGAAAATTAAGTCGCCATGGGCCGATTTCACCACTATTTCGTTAAACTTGATTTAGCTCAGCAATGTTAAAATTTTACAGGCAAGTTTATCTGCATTAACAAATTTTTATTTCACTGTGTAAATACTGTTAACTAACTAGGTTAAGTATGAAGTTAATTACTCAATTTTGCATAAATCTGTGTATCAATAATGTGGTGGCCGAGTTTCAGCTATCAACATTATGAAGTTTTGTTGTATTACCAGTGAAACAGATTAAATAATTGTAAAAATGCTGTGTCATATTTCGTGAAAATTTGCCAACAGAACGTGTACTGCTAGTACGAGTTACAAATTAACATTCTTTGGTATTCTGTAGAACTGCATTATTAATCGTGGTAGAGTTTTAATAAAAATATGACTCATTTATTGTAAATTTTGTTTAAAATGTTGAATAATTTAAGAAAACCAAGCACGTAGGTGGCATTTTAATGCATGTTATACGCGTGCTACTAGTTCAAGCATGTGTACCAACAAAAATATATATTGAAATACTCGTGATTGTATATTGTGGTACAGTACATATTTTTTCCTTGACGTGTTGGGAATCTTGTTAGCAATAACATGTGTCCATATGAGAAACATGCTACGCTGCATACGTATGTAAACAGGAGACGAGATGACTTGTGCAGTGCAGTGATATTATACCAGCATCTGTTGTTCAAAGCATATTTTGATAGGCATTCAAATGACAAAAATTTCATTTCGCCATAACTTTCTTCAGGCAGTGAAATAGCACGTACAACACTAACACAGTCATGTTTGAAAAACAGCCAGAAAAAAATATTTGCACATTGTTTATTATACAAGTATTGACTGTAATGATAACATATATTTTTAAATTTAAATTTATGCTTATTACACGAAAGATGATGCATTAATTCTATGAAACTTTGTATTTTTGATTCAGATACATTTATCTAAGCATGAAAGCTAATGTCACTATTTATGTCCTTAACTTGTATACAATTTAAACTATGATCAGTATATTTCATACACATATATGTTATAACACCTAGGCATCTCTTAAAATTTCCACTCATGTTATTCGTAAAGTATTTTGTTTATTGAGGAATATTTGATCATTGTAATGTGTGACTAGGCGAAATAAAAACGATTAACTCTGATTAATACAATGACAGAAAATTTACTTTTTTTAATAAACTGTTTAACATGTTTGCTATATATTTAGCTATGATAGTAAAAAAGTGAAATAAATTTCAAGACAGTAACAGGATGGTATTTCCAAAATAGCTCACATTATATAAATGCTCCTTCAAAGCCTTTCGAAATCGATAAACATGTCATTCTTAAAAAAAACGGCATTTCAAAATATAATTACTGGATACAAACTAAATTATGATTGTCGCGTACACTGAGCTTTACTACAGTCGTGTTCAGTATAATGGTAGGTTGACCATTTGAAGTCTAATTGAAAAATCAGTATGACGTGAAAATCTGCTTGACAGTTTAGTACATTGAGCAAAGACGCGAGGTGACACTTAATTCGTATGCCACAGTCGTCCGTCCCATACCCTTGCTTCCAGTAATTAGCCGCGGGAAAAATGTCCTGGTGGGCGAGCGTATTTGAATAAGCAGTATAGAGCATAATATTTTAAATAGTGAAGAATGTGATCACACGCAGACTTCTAAGAAAATAATAAAAATAGTCAATAATTCATAGGTAGACACTTTTTTTTTTCGTGAAAATGTATTGACGTCATTTTGTTCCAATGCCATCTGTGCCACTTATTCATGGTCAGTGGTTACGTTACCGCATCTTGGTGTTATACCTGAAAATTACAGACACGTAGTGTAGCAGTAACATTATTCTGATTGACACATTCTAATGAAAGACTTTTCTACAATAAGATACGTTGCCAGTGATCATGAATAATAGCTTCAGATGTGTACGTAAGGTCCTGGAACTAAAAATAAGAGTCCACACTAAAAGGCAGTAATCAGCGAATAAATTCGAAAACGTGCATTCGATTAGCTAAAAAAAATGTATTTATATGTTTTCACTTTGCACAAGAAATCGTCATTTATTACTTGATTTAGGTAGTTAAATAGGTGATTTTCAAAATCAAAATCACTGTACTTATGATTATTTCAAACTTTAAAATAATTAAATATTCAAATGTCAAACGATTAATGTGTTATTATTATAGAAGTTTTTAATATACGCATTTTATAATCACGTTTAATTGCTCGTAGCCTCACACAATGGTCAAATGATAAGCAATGACGTTCTGATACTGTTTCAGGACACACAGGAAACATGTATTAAGAAAATTTTTGTGAGATAATTATCGACCACTGCTTTCTGAAAACTGGAATGGTTTGATTAGCAAGTGAAGTGAATATATATTAAAACAGGCTGAAAAAACTAAATATTCAGATGATTGAACTGCTCACCTCCTCAGAAATAGTGTTGCGAACACTAGTTTCCTGGGCGTAAAATACAATAAATAGGCATCATACTCGTTTATTAGATAGTAACGTGTGTGATACAACCTGCTACAATAATCATTAACTTTGTTGTTATTGGAAAGTTTCATTCTAGGGACGTACTGTAACTGGGAAGTATACCGGAGTTTCTGTACCTGGTATTGTACACACGCCATTGGCGAAGCATAACATTTTTTTATAAAGCGGTGTTATGCGCTGACTATGCCTATCCCTGTGTTGCACAGAACAATTTGTGAAACTTCAGGTACATTCTCCTGTCAGTTGCGTATAATCGGTAAGGGACGAGATCTCCAGTAAAACCTAGCGGTCTCAAGAACAGGCCTGCTACGTGCTCTGATTGTACAAGAAAATTTGATAGAGCTTGCCGTGGAACACGACAATGAATCGCTAATGACAAACGCGATGCACGTAGCACTTAGTGGCGCAGCCAGGATTTGGTTTTGGGGTGGAGGGGGGTCTGCTGTCTAGCAAACTATATGTATATATATATATATATATATATATATATATATATATATATATATATATATATATATATATACATATACACACAAAAAAAATTTTATTGTATAAATAAAATAGATACAGAATACAATCGATATCTTCTAAAATTTCAAAAGACAAACATTTTTATTTAAAATAAACTTAAGTCCTCTATTTTCTGACTATTTCCTCTGATAGGCTCTGGGAAGGGGGGGGGGGTGTTTAACACCCACCCACCCTCACTGCGCAACTGTGCATTCAACATATTACGTTTAACGAATTTAAATACCGTACATTAAAGAAGTAATATACGTGAGTAAATATACTTCACATATTTTAAATATTTATTTTACGAATTTTATAACATTGACTCAAAAAATATATATTTTTTAAAAATATGTTCTCGATAATCTGGAAATCAATGGCATGTGGTTCGAATAACACGGATGGCACATTAAAAAATATAAATATATTTTGTAAAATATTAAAGCAAAGCTTTGCCTGCTAAGTGCACTATTATATGTGAAATAAACCCTTCACATTTTTATTTGAAACTAACACAAATTCACCCACTTTACCGTTAAGAGCCCTATACAGACGGCGCATGGCCACTGTTGCAGCGTGTTAGGAGAAAGTTTTTTTAAAATTATGTAATACTAAACGTGTCTTCGATATCCTTATTTACCCAAAAAGTAAACACGTTTAAAACTATTCTTCTCTATTTTTTTATAACTATCATGCTTAGAAATATGGTTTCGGGGCAACACAAAATTACAAAT
Source organism: Medauroidea extradentata (assembly GCA_003012365.1). NCBI lineage: Eukaryota > Metazoa > Arthropoda > Insecta > Phasmatodea > Phasmatidae > Medauroidea > Medauroidea extradentata. The sequence continues at coordinate 48,225 of PNEQ01023693.1, read as the reverse complement.
TTTTTTTTTCAGACAGATGACATGTTAAAATACCAACTAGAATCGTAAACCAAAATATAATAACATGCGGTGGACTTTACTTCACACTTTCTGTAAAAAAAATGGGGTCACCGCTTAGAGAACCATTGGAAAAGGCCAACGACCAAACATTGTAAACCGTATTCACGCTGCGTATGAAGACGACACTGTTCTTGACGTACGAGTCAGTCTAGCAATTGTGGTCTGCCTGTCTCCTTACCTCAAACGTGGCATATCATTAGAAACCATAAATTTAACTTAAGTTCCTATGCACGCCACACTTCAGTAAGCATCTTATTTTTATAATACTCACAGATTTAATTCTGCAAACTGAAATTAAGATTTGGTTGTACAATGAACTTTAATAAGGCATCTAGAAGATAACAGGCAACAGTTGTGTTAAGGTAGTTTCAATTTTAAAAGAAATAACTGAAATAGGATTAATCTAATCAAGTTTTTCTTATGAATGTTAGTACTTTGGAAGCAGTTATGAAAATAATTAAAATCATAGAGGTCAAATTTCGATTCTTAAATACACACCCGGCCGTATAGCATTAAAATACATTCACAGCGGGAAAATTGATCTGTATCGGTGTCAAACAAGGGTTTTATCACAAAATTCACTGACACAATACAGAGGCTCGAGAATATAATTTACTTTGTAGTTCAGATTTCCAACTGGACATTGCCTTGTTTGAAATTTTTATTTATTGGTGATCATTTGTTTGCATGTCAAAAGTATATAAAAATCTGATTCATTTGCAGTCTGAGCTTTTAATCATTAAGGTGATTGTCTGCCCAGGGCGCCAAGTGGTGAGTACACTCGAAAAAATTTGTAAAGTGTATATTTTTGCAAAGCCTTGTATAAGTACGTATGTTTTCTTCGTAAAATCATTCGTTTGTAAAGTTACAAAGGTTAAGTTTGTAATTCTACAAATGAATTCCTTGTATCCATACCGACAGTTCCTGGCCTAATTTTTGCGTAAAAATTACAAGAATTCTCTTTGTAGTTACACATTCTTTTGTAAATGTACGAAATTTGAATTGTAAAATTATTAATTAAGTTACAAGGATTTTCATTGTAAAAATACATACGAAAATTTGTAGTCTACCAAAATCACATAATCACGGATATTATAAAGTTACACGAAATCATATAGTATACTGTGTAGCGCATTTTTCTGGAATGAAGTGAATTTTCAAATTGAGTGTATGCTTTCATATAAAAATTAAAAAATAAGTTTATCACTGAACATACTGCACATTGAATATGTACAAATAAGCTAACATAAAATTCTATGAAAGTCAAGGCTAGGGTAAGATGCGTGGCACCTGTCTGCGGTGATGCGTGTTCGAATTTGAACGCATCCTTGATTTTTTATTTTCAAAATAATTTATTGTAATAGTTATTTGTTTAAAATGTATTAAATATATAAGTTAGTTGTCACTATTAAAGTAAAACAATTATTTAAATGTTAACTTCTTCCTTTTTGCAAGTACAACCACAATACTATCCCTTGTAACTTTACAAACATATACGTATTTTTACTAAAGACAACCTTTGTAGTTTTACAACTAATTTCTTTAGAAACTGAGTTTCCAAATACTTTCTTTGTAAAAGTACAATTTTTTTTTTCACAGCAGTGTTTCGGGCCTTAACGGACTGTTCGAAAATTGCTCATCGTACATGAGTGATATCCGGTTAGGAATAACATTAACATAATGTTAACACTTGGAAGTACCCGTTTCAAGTTCACAGCTACTCATTAAATAAAATTATTTTGCGGCCGAAAAACGTGAAAATAGGTATTTTTGAGGGGTTTTATTAGGTATGTAAATCTTGGCACAACATCTTGTAAATGTTATAGGTGTGTAAAATACACATTTATCTATAATATTAGATCAGAACATGATTCGGTCACCTCTGAAAGTCTCATTTAGGCGCGTTGTCGGCGTGAAGATTGCACACCAGTTCAGTGACTTGCGCCTAGGGACTAGGGAGAGACACAGTGCGTGTTCTGTCTCGCCCTTACCACTTCCTTAATTCCAGGCTTCAAACGCGTGTGTGTTCACCCACACAACCACATTAAGTAGACAGATAATATACAACTACACAGGTCTATTCTTGCAGTTGTGTTTTTGTGTGCTATTTTAGTCTGTATTTGTTGCCTATTCTTACAAATACGATACTGTATTTTGTAGGCCTGTGATGAAGATGAACGAAAGTAGTAGTTGAAAACGTAAATAACGAAACAACCCAAAAGATGGAACACCAAAGTGCTTGATACTATGATAAAATATCTGAATGTCTACGACAGGGTTTCCTTTTTTAAACTTTACGTGAACTATTAGTGAAAAATATCTTAAAATGTTTTCATGGTAAAATGGCATTTCATGCAATGATATATAGTTACTTTCATTGTTAAATTTTTTGCAATTTAATAATTTTACTATCTAAAGTATTGCTTAGGAATAATCCGTTGCTACTTTCGTGTCTTATGCTGACTGTATATTTTCTATTTCATTCTGAATAAATTGAACTCTTTCCATTAGCTTTTGACTATTATTTCTTAGATATATAATGGCCTTATTTAATAATGTCTACTTAATTTATGTGATACCAAGCTAGGTGGTTGCCGATGTTGTATAGACACTACAAAAATTCTGTCTTGCATTATAATTTTTAATAATTGATGAAAAGAGAAGCTTCGTGGTCATACAATGTGCCTTTTTTCAGTTGCTTTTGTGGATTGATTAGTTTCTCTTTATGTTATTTAAAATTGCAGTTCGTGAATTCAAATTATGATGCTGAGCCAGATTTTTTTTGCAAACACGTGGGTATGTGAATGGATTACCTTTCTAATTGCATGATGTTATATTTTGCAGTAAATTGGGCTGATAAAAGTGTACTCAAGTGCAGGAAAGTAAAAGTTGTGTTTGTATTGTACTTCAGTTCTTCTAATGAATTTAAAATGTGGTGTGAAGGTGCGTTGATGTATACAAAAGTTTGGTTTCTCAAAGAAATGTGTGGTTACTTTATGGGAGTTGTCCTTACAAACTGTTTAAAATATAGACATTCTTTTATTTTAATTAAAGTTCAATGGTTAAATCTTCACGTGTCACACTGTGAAAGTTTATGTGTAGAATTAAAATAAATAATTAACAATGTGATTACAAATTATAAAGTAAGTTCCCACAACCATCTTTGTACTGACATATGCTGAAAATTTACTTTTTAACTACTAACTACGTGATTTACATTCTGTATAATTTGCAAAGTAGTATTAGCAATAACGATATACTTTAAGTTCAATGAACAGTGTGGAATGAACGAAAACAATTAGTTTAATGAAGAAGTTAATTTCAAATATATAATGAAGTTTCGGTACATTTTTAGGAATTATTTATCAGTAAATATTTTAATAATTACACATAACAAAATCACTGTATATTTACAAGCATACACTGATATGTATGAAAAATAAACTCAATATAGGATAAACAAAGTTTTCGTATATTTGACGATATTTAATTATAATCACGAAGAAGACTATTCTATGCATTAAAATGTTCGTGTATATTTATGAGAATTCAGTTTTGTTTACGAAGAAAACAGTGTTTATGTGCAATGAAGTTTGCATATATTTACTGACAGTTCTGTAACTTAACGAAGAATGCCGTTTTTATGTAATGAAGTTAGTGTATATTTACAGGCACTTCGGTTACGTTAAAGAAATACTACATGTTTTTTGTGTAATAAAGTTTCTGTATATTTATAGGCAGGTTGGTAACATAAACGAAGAACACCATCTAATTATATTATGAAGAATTTTGTATTTTACAAAAATTCACGTAGAAACGTTTACCAATAATTTTTGTAAATTTACAGACACATTTTATAACAGTGTAGTAGAATTAACTTTAATTATGTCTTCCTTCCGTTTTTAGAGCAAAAGTTAACATTGAAGGAAATCAGAAAACTTACTAGTAGACGAGCCAAAAAAGTATTTGCATGACTGCCTTCAGATTTTAGAGCAAAAGTTAACACTGATGGAAATCAGAAAACTTGCTAGTAGACGAGTCTAAAATGTATTTGTAGGCGGTAAACGCACACTACACCTCCCTTTGGGTCTAGATGCAGTGTTCAACGTTGCTACTCCCAGAGGTCCCGGGTTCGATATCTGGTGAGGATATTTTTCTGTGCAACACAATCAATGTAGATATAATTGAGGATTTCGGAAAAGGAAAAAAAGAAAAAAAATCAAAATCAGTAGTAACCCTCCAAATAATTACCATAATTAGTGATATTAAAATAAAAATTAATAAAACATTTTAATTTGTTTAACCTTTCTATAATGCTGTTTCAGTTACTTACCCGGCAACAAATAGCAACACAACTTGAAATATTGTTTTAAACTTCAAACATTTACATACGCTAGTTAATGGATGAATGGGTTATGTAATAAGTAGTAAAATTAATAATTTATCAATATTATATTGAATACTTAATCTTTGAGTACAACAATTTGTTACCAGCATAAGTAATGAATGAGCCTACCACCGTACTAATGGCTGTATATTTACCAATAAACTTGCAGTTGGTCACGTAAATTTTAAATTTACGAAAATAAGTTCTTAACTGATGCATAGTATTTTTCTCCTTTTACATGTTATCCTAACTTATAATTTAGTGAACTTACCAACAATGACTTGTAAAAAAAATCTAAGTTTTGAAAATTAACTGCAAAGAGCGAAATTCGGTTAAATTCTGTCCGATAGAAATCAAAGTATATAAAAAAAATTTACTTATTAATGTCATGCGACGTCCCGAATAGTGCAACTAAATAAATTAGTCAAACTTAAACAGAAGCATATGAGATACATCTCAAAATGTAAATATTTATTAGATTTGGTTAAATGATTCTCAAGGAATTAAATTGTACAATAATTGTCAAAAAGTCATATTTTAAAAATAAGAACCTGACGTGAACAGAAAATATAAAATTCCAGTGAATTTTTTAAGTATCACACGTGTTCCTTGTGCCAATAACATTCGGAAACATGGTTTGCTCTTGTGCAACACGAATTTATAATTAACGTGAAAAAAAATTTACCGAAAGTGTTTCCAAATCGCAAAATACAGCTAATACCAGCGGCCACGCATACGAGCATATTCTAATGGCAAAAACAACAAATAAACATTACATAGATTAGAAACTCAAAGAGAAGTGATAGTTGAATAATAATCATAGAAAAATTATACATAAACAACTCGGCATAAAATATTAAAACTAATGGCAAGAAAAATGATGTGAATGTATCTTACCACAACCAATTTGAAAAATTGTTAAATCCACCCAGAGGCTAAAACTTAAAATAGTAACATGATCATTTGCTGTTTGTTGTAAGTACGTTAGTTTTTTTTTATGTTCCAATTAAATGGACAAAAGAGACGCTAATACAGTACGGTAAAAGCAATATGCATTTTAACATATTAAAAATAATTAATTTTTCTTGATAGTGTACCGAGGGGCAAGATTTAATTAGGGGTAATTTAACATAGAATCAACACTTACAATTTTAATTCATATTTTATCCATGGTTTATTTCATAGTTCTTCCGGTTGGTTTCAAAATATACATGAGATGTGAGTCTGAAATCATTTGTGAGACTCGACACAATTGAAATGTTTTAACAAATTAAAAAAAAAAAAATTGTGTTGAAGGATACAGTTCGTGAACAATACTAAGAATAAATACACAAAGTATATTACAAGTCACGGTAAAATTCGTTAGTACTTGAAGTTAACAGCAAAAGTGAAATGATTGACGGACTAAGCTGACGAGGAGTAGGATAATCTTGATACAAAATTATGAAGTCGGGAGGTGGAATCATCACACTGAAAGCAATCATCTACACCGCTACAGCATTCCAACATTGCCTGCATGATACCTAACAAAAATTCATTATTGCAGAAATATATTATTTATATTTCATCATGTTCCAAAGAAAATGCTGTAATGTTTACATATGCGCTGTACTGTAAATAAGGGTAACAAAAATTGCAAGGTCTAGTTCCAATAGCACAAAGATTTCTCAAAATATATAAACTATACATTGGCGCAAATATAAATAATATAACTGCTATATAATTACAAGAAATGCAAATAAAATAAATTATTCATATTTTTTACCTTCTATATCAGCACACAGCTTATGATACCACACCATAGGGCAATGTTCACATGACAATACAAGCGGCTTCTCTCGGCGCTGCGTCTCGTAGGTTGTCGTAAATGACTGTCTGATTGCTATAATCAAATATCAAAGAAGAATTATATTTGCAAATGTTATATTGATATAAGTAAATAAGAGAAATGCGTACTATGGGAAACTACAACACCAACCTTAGGCCTATTAAAAATAATCATTACACAAATTTCTCTTAAAATTTTTAATGCTAACCAAGCACATAATATATACATTTATATATCCCTTTTGATAGTATTAATTTTGTTTAATGGAACTATTGATTATTATAATTGTTATTAAAAACATTTAATTTTATCCTCATAAATTTAACACATTACATTTAAATACCTTTTAATGATATCAAACATTGTGTAACAATTTTATTTCAGTAAAGTTACAATTAACTATTCACTCTAGTACGAATTTCAACCTTATAGCTGATTTCCCTTTGTCTGAAGATTCTATATTAGACTACGTTATGTTTTCACATTCACTGCATCAACGTTTGTTAATTTAAAATACTGGTTTTTACTAATTAATATGGGGTAGTTTTTCCAATGGCGGGTGAACATTTATGTGACAATTTTATATTTTTTTTACTTCGTGTAAACTATATACCCCTTTCAGAACAAAAGAAATCTTTTGTAAAAGTGATTTTTTTTTATCCCACGTTTCTATACTCTCAGTGACGTGAACTGTGTTTCTAAATTTGACGACACTTATCATCTTCGGCGTGGTGACGGTTGCGTATCGGTTTATACAAGTTTAGTATATTTGGTAGGTCTTGAGTCACTCTATCACCCGCCTCTTTATTGACGTATGTTTCCGAAAAACCGTATATGAGCAACTAAACGCTTGTGATATTCTTATTTAAAGATTGTGATTCATTTTACAATTAAGGAAATGAAAATGTCTATGTTACATACAAAGCTATCTTGACTTTTGTGTATTTTGTTAATATTGTCTTCATATTTGAAAAATGGCAGCTATTGTTTTATGTGTTGGGCATAGTAAGTCATATCTCAGGAAATATTTTTTTCGGAACGCCATAACATTTAGTACACATATATAAATTAGTAAGCTGACTTGACTTCTGTACATTTTATTTGTCTTGAGTTAATTTTCCATAAATGCGGCAATTTTTTTTTTTTTTAGTTTCACATAACTAAGAAAATTTATTTCCAATTTGTAATAATCGTGGTTTACATATACAGCATTACATTTGACTTGACTTTTCATTGCGTTTTTTGTTCACTTTAAGTTTTCAAAACATAGCATTTTTTTGTTTATCTGACATATCTGAGAAAATATTTTTTCGTACTTTATTAAACTTAGTATACGTATACTTCTTAGCATACTGGCCTGAATTCTGTTTATTTCGTTATTCATGTGTTCATGTTCTTATAATTACGGCAATTTGTATATTTTAGCATAAAATTACAAATTTGCGGAATAAATTAATGAAGTTCATAAATATTGGCACGAATAATATTCTAAGTTGACTGGACCTTAGTGTATTTCTTCTTCAGAAAATTTTTATACCAAATTTATCAAACTGGGTACTCGTTTAATACTTATCTTTTGTATATTTTCTTCGTTACATGTCTAAATTAATATTACTATTTAACATTTATAGATGTAGGAAACGATTTTAACTTTCAGAGTTAATTTGCACGCCCACTTTAAGGAAAGTAGGCTATTCAATTATGACTGTCATTATGAGAACTAACTACAAATTCGAAACCCTTTATACATTTTAAAAAGTTACGTTAACGGTTTATTTTTTGAAGGCAACGAATGCAATCCGAAATGTGAGAAGTATTGCACAGCGTCTGTACATCTTAAGTGCGGTTTACGATGCCGACATGTACGTAAGAAACGTAAGCGTATAGAAATTAAAGTTGGTTTTTTACTACACTCTTTATTGTGACTCATACGTGCCGTGTAGGGTTACGGCACTGACGAGTAGAAGTGTATGAAAAGTTTATACTGTATTTCGTGACGTAAGCGTACATTTACCAGCCAATTAGAAATTTTGTATAATAGAAAATAAGAATGTAAATAATTTTACTTTCATCCAACGTGACTTCTGGCTTTTGTAACTTAGCAACCGATATATATGTGTATCTAGCGAAAATGTGATGTATTTAATAAGGTAGACCAACCAACGAATATTTTTTGATGTGACAAGTGCAACACAGTGATGCAGTTAGGTAAGGTCCACTGTACGCCAGCAAAGACTGCTTGTACATATTTGTGCCATTCTGTGAGGAAATAACGAGCTGTGGTTATATATTTCAAGCATTATATCTTGCCTTTCTGCATGCTTATATGTTTACCATAAGGTTATTAGATACTAAAACATTTGTACGATGCAAATTATCACTATACTGATGCAGATGAACAACAACGTATTTATTGGATAGATTATTTTGAAGTAAATACTGTAATTACGTTGCATCTAGCATGTTACGAAAGTCTTCGTTTGTAGGCAATAGAGGGTTGAGTTTCTTGAGATTCAGGTAAGTTTAAGATTATTTGATCCCTTTGTTTTAAGAGTATCTATAAAAAACGAATTTACGAGGAACGCCGAAGGAGATAATGTGCTCTAAAATATTTTAAGACATTTGGGCAAAACAATTTCTGAATATTTATATTAAATCATTGCACATATTTTATTAAGGCCATAGGAGAAAAATAATATATCATAGCGAATACGGAAAACCGAGGAAGTTTGTAATATCTAAAGATAATGTCAATTACGTAAGATTAATTAGAAACATACAATTATAGCGGTCCACTTAAAACTCCCGAACCAAACTTACAAACAGCTGCCTACAGTGGCAATTTCGAAAATTGACTACATACACGCAAAAGGTCATCGTAACCCTTTGTTCTCACACTTGTACTTGTTATTACGTTTACAGTCATCGCGTACACGTTTGCATCGTAAACCGATCTTTAAACGTAGTTTACAAACGGTAATTCGGATTCGTGAATGCTTGTCTGCTGCGTTACTTGTATTGTGTCTCATGGCGGACGTGGAGTAGACGCGTGTAGGATCGCTCGTGTTTTCGTGTTTGTCTGCAGGTGTCTTAGTCGTTAGTTATAGGTTTATATTGAATAAAACAGTCACTAACTGTCCGTGGCAAAAAATACGTGTTAATTTACTTGTGAAAATTGCGTAGTTTTCCTCAAAATCGTGATTTTCTCTTCATTTATTTCTGAGGCAAACTCAAGGAAACAGAAATGGCTGCGTAACAAGTGGAACTGCGGCAGCTCGAAGAGATGGTGCAAGAGCGGGTCAAGTCCATCTTTTTGTCAAGCGACGTCATGGAACAGCTCACGATGGCCCTAACTACAACTGTGACGCAAGCGGTGCTTGCAAACTCAGGGAAACCCTCGACTTTAACATCGAAGAGGCTAAGAACCTACGAAAGGACCTGAATTCTAGGGAAAGTGAATTGCAGCAAGTAAAACGTGACCTTGTTCGTGCGAAGGATGATCTGGAGCAGTACCAGCGACGCTCCAGCCTCCGAATCTTTGGTGTTGCTGAGCGGGCCCAAGAAGACACTGATCTGCTGGCACTGCAGATCATACACAACAAACTTAATCTGCCTGACGTAGCCATCGAGGATATCGACCGCAGCCACCGAATGGGTCGTAAAAACGGCGATGGAAGCAACCCATCCTTAAGTTCGTTTCGTACAGACAGAGAAACACCGTCTTTATGGCCAAGCGACGACTCGCTAAGTCTGGAATCACTATCAGGGACGACATTACTGCAGAGAGAATTAAAGTTCTACAGGCTGCAATAGCGAAGTATGGTCTCAAGAACGTATGGACTGCTGACGGGCGCATCATTTTACAAACTGACACAAGGAGGCGTTACAGCGGCCCTAGAAGCTGCTTTCTGTAGCAGCTTCTCCTGCAATCAATTCAATAATCTCCTCCATGTTGCAAAGTTCATAATCTTGTAAACTTGTCAAATATTTAAACAGTCTCTTATTTCTAAAGTTAAGTGATTGTGTGCGTGTGTTAATTCTTATATAAAATGTGTGCAATATTTACGTGTGAGTGTGTGTTTGCATCTGCAATGTTTTCCTGCTGCCGATCTTGGTTACGACGTGGTGAGTACTGTATGTCATTTTTACACTCACACTAGTGCAGGGGCGTCATTTGGGGCTACAGTGGGGTCAAATGCCCCCCCCCCCCCAGGATTTAGAATTTTATGTATATAAATATATTTTTTGTATTTTTAAATGTAAATAATGCTAACTTAAGGACATAAAACTGAAGTTGTATTATTAAAGTATCTAATTTATACATGCTTAATTAATAAAAAAGATGCAACAAGGTCACTGTCGCCAGAAAACAAAATCTTGCTCCCCCCTAGAAAAACCTTAAATGACGCCCCTGCACTAGTGATAACGTCTGGTTCCTTGTGCTCCTCGCCCCCGCTCCTTGGAGCAGCCACATGTTTCCGTGCCCTTTGTGAGGACGAGTCCAACTTCTTAGTTGCACCCCCCTGTCCATCTTTTGTTACTGTCCCTGTCCCTAAAGGATCGACCACTCACAACCTTTTGAAAGACCAGCTTTCCCGTCATCCTCGTGCGCTAAGTGTTGTTCACGTCAATGCACAGTCACTGCCTGCACACATAGAAGATTGTCATGACATTTTTCATAATGTTGGATGTCATGCTATTCTTGTTTCGGAAACTTGGCTAGTCCCGCATTTGTCAAGCGCTCTTATCAACCTACCAAACTACACGTTTTTTCGTATTGATCGCATCAATATGAGAGGTGGCGGAGTAGGCATTTATATCAGGAATGACATTAAGGATCGTGTTCTTTCCTCTTCCCCTGGGAATTATCAGGCGAGCCCTGAATACTTAATGTTAGATCTAAAATTAAATAATAACAATATATTGGTAGGTGTTGTGTACAAAACGCCAAATGTAGGTTACACGGAGAACATTGCAGCTGCGCTTGCCCCACATATAGCCTGTTACGATCATGTCATAATAATGGGAGATTTTAATACTGACCTTCTTAGGGTAAATAATCAATCAACCTACTAACGAGATATGTTCAAAACGTTAAACATAATATTTTGCCCCTCAGTGCTACACATCACACTAGTTCGTCTAGTACTTTGCTAGATCTTGCCATTGTTTCCAATGAAAATAAAATGACAAACTACGGTCAGTTAGAAGCTCCATGTTTATTCTCTTCGCTCGTCGAAGTTTGTACCCAAAATAATCAGTTACAGGGATTTAAAGAATATTAATATTGACAGCCTGCTGTCAGCGGCAGAGAATTTACCATGGCAATCAATAACAGACATGGCTACCGTCGATGAAAAAGTAGATCTTTTAACAATTTCGTGCATTGTTTATATGTTGAGTTTGCTCCCTTGGTTGCTAAACTTGTCACTCGCTCCCCTACTCCGTCGCTAAACAAGGACATTAAATCGCTCGTATCACAAAGTGACTGCATTTAGACAATACAAAACAGCCAAAATGTCTAAACTTTATATTTCTGATGAGTTGCACCATATATATAAATCACTCCGAAATGAATGCACACAGCTAATTAGAAATGGAAAAATTAAATACTATGGCAAATTAGATGGGAAGCTAAACGGTAATTTTTCTGAGCTACAGGGCAAGCCTGAAAATAATGCGGTCAAGATTGCCCTTATAAATGCTATAAATGAAAGCAGTTGTGACAGTATAGATATAGAAAACCAACTGTTTTTCAGAAAAGTATAGCCTGTTGATGTATATAAAGCTGTTAAACGCATCAAATCTAGAGCAGAGGGCAATGATGCAATCCCAATAAAACTTATTTATTCAATCTTACCAATTATTTTACCTTCACTCGTCCATATTTTTAATGCATCACTAAACTTGTGTTCTTTCCCGGCTAGCTGGAAAAAGGCCTGTGTGCGCCCTGTTCCTAAAATATCGAATCCAAGTAGTATGTGCGAATACAGGCCAATAATTATATTACCTTGTTTGCCAGAAGCTCTTGAATACATTGTGCATGAAGAAATTTATTTTCATGTGAATAAACATACCTGTTAAACCACTTACAGTCTGGTTTCAGATACCAACACAGTACTTGTACTGCACTAATTGTTACCAATGACATACGGCGTTCTATGGACTCTAGGCAAATCACCCTTCTGACATTAATTGATTTCGGCAATGCTTTCGACTCTGTTGATCATGACATACTAATAGCTAAGTTTAAAAATCTTTTTAATTTTTCTCTGACAGCATGTGAATGGATTAGGCCTAAATCGTATTTATCGGAAATATATCAGTGCGTAATTTCAAACGATATGGAGTCTGGATGGCAAGCAGTTTTTAAATGCGTACGTTAAGGATTAGTCTTGGGTCCTCTACTGTTCTCATTATTTATAAATGATCTTCCAAAATGTTTATCTCATACCAGCTATCATATTTACGCGGACGATCTCCAGATGTATATATCATTAGCACAAAATCAAACAGTCTCCTCTTTTCAGAAAATGAATATGGATCTTAATGAGGTATCAGAATGGTCTGAAGCAAATTATGTTAAGATTAACCCACAAAAAAAACAATGCATAATAATCGGTTCCCCATGTCTACTTACAGCTGCTAAGAAACTTCATTTACCTAATATTTAGCTTAAATAAACAGTCAATAACATCAGTAGCAGCGTTAAAAGTTTGGTTGTAGTAATATATGAAAGTCTATCGTGGGCTGGTCACACATCATATATTTGCAGTAAGGTGTATAGAACGCTGCATTCTATTAAGCGATTCACTAATCTTTTGCCGGAGCGTATTAAGAAACTATACTTGTTCAGACACTCATACTCCCCGTCATCGATTATTGCGACGTTGTATACGGAGACCTCGCAGAGCATCTAAATACACGGTTGCAAAGACTGCAGAATTCATGTGTACGATTCTTTTTTAATATTAAATCCAGAGATCATCTCAGTCCTTTTTATAATAAGCTGCGTTGGCTGAAGTTACGTGACAAGATAAAATTCACACACTATTGCTTTTAAACAAAGTTCTGCGGGAAAACACTCCTGTATATCTACGAAATCACCTTAACTATCTTTCCTTCGCTCACGACGTATCTACATGGTCAAAGTCAGACATTAAACAACTAATTCCAATTCACAGATCAAAGTATTTTTCAAATTCTTTCAGGTTTTTCTGCAGCTAGGAGCTGGAATGAGCTGGATCAAAACATGCGTGGTGCAGGCTATTGCTTGCTGTTCAGAAAGAAGTTAATGCTGTGGTTCATTACGTGATCAGAGTCTGTAAGGGGAAATTTTTTTGTATGAATGCTTGGATGAATGGCTGCATAAGTGTTTTCTTATTTTTTATAACTTTTTTCATCTTTACTGTAATATCTACTGTCATTTTGTATTATTTTTATCATTATATCTGTATTTCAGTGTCATTTAATGCTTCAACTTTAATTATCACTGTTTCTGTGTTATTAATATATAATGGGACTGCTTTGCTCAAACTTGTGTGCTACCTAGTTGGCTATTATTAATTTCAGTGATTAAGATCCTCACGGCTAAGTACACGCAATTACTAAGTTTTTATATAAGTACGTTTATCATGTTAAACTGCTGACACCGACTTAACACGTTAAATACTGTTAATCTTGTAATATTTTTGTGTATATTGATAAATTATCTATTTTGTGTTTTACTTATAGTGTTCTTGTAGACTAGTACTAGACATTCATAAGAATTTTTTTTTCTGTTGACCATGTTTTAACTAGGCACTTACAAAATTCACTTTTTTCGCCTGTGTTATTATGTATATATATTTTTAACAGTGTCAATTGTAGAATGTGTGTGATTTATTAGGTTCAGTGTAAGATAAGCCAAATATGCCTTAACTGCGCCAAATAAAGGCGATTTTTAATTACTATTATTGTTATTGTTGTTTACACATGCCAGCGAAAAGTTATTGCATTACATAAATATAAACCAATCAAATCTTTTTATCGATAGCTTCTTGTAGCGCTGAATTATGAGGCCTTCAGAACGGTTTAAGATAAAGTGGTTTGGGTATGTAGTAATGCCGAAATGTACGATCGGGTGAAACTAGAGATCCGCGAAAAAAAACGCTGGTCTAATACATTGTGTGCACAGTTACCACATTTGAAACTCTGGGTATGACCATACCGGACATGGCGTGTCTGGCCCTGCATGAGCTTACTGCTAATCTTGATTGACAGGTCGTTATACCTGCAGGCTAATGGTTCTGAGACAGTGTTCTCCTCTCCTCCTCACCCCCCACCCCAACCAAACACACAAAGAAGGGCCATGCTATTAGTATGTGCATGACAATTTGTCTAACTACATGCGTTTAGTTTGCATAAGCGAAATACAGTGTTGCAATCTACTGAGTCAGAAACACACCAGAGTTGGCTGAGACTAATCTTTAAGAACTAAATTCGATCACGATTAAGTGAAACTCTTTAGAGGACTGTCTGTAGATTGCCACAAGCTCTTTCCCGCTGAATGTCCAGGATTTTGTGAATAACATTTAGGCCCAAGGGTCTCACTGTACGTGGTAAAATTGCAGTTTTTTTTTTCACGCTTTCTGTAAGCTTTATCTTGTGTTTAGCAGCAGACTATAAATTCTCTGAAATTATATTCTAGGATAGGATTAAAATTTATTTTGATATTATTTCAAATTTATTTTACAGGAAAATTGTTTCTGGTTTTTCTTGCTTGCAAATGAATTATAACTAGAGATGATGGATTATCGCGGGAAAACTTGACTGTTTGCTGGATTTCAACACACATACAGCCTACCAGAAGGTTACTGGCTATAGCGTCTACTTGGAGCTGCTGTCCTATTTGACTGAGCCAGTAATGATCCCGATATTGTAATATTTGCTGCATATTATTGGTCTGCAGGCAGCTGCGTTGTGTCAGAAGTATATCACTCAATCATACAATTTGCAAGAAACTACAGTGGTTTCAAGGATACGTTGGCACAAAACATTTTCGCGAGATACCATCATCTCTAATTATAATTTGTCAACGAAAGATACTGAGTCATTTGCAGGGTTATGATATTTATTGGGTATTTGAACAAAGTGTAATGTACCTATGGAACCTTAGCTCAAAAATTATTTACTATATTAAATTTTTATTTGTAATATTGTTCTGTATTAACATAATAGTCTTACCATAATGAGGTGTTTATAACTAAACAAATAATACATACTACGATTTTTAATTGTTTAAACTGAGAGTTGGACCGCATAAGAAAATAAAAATGAGTAAGAATATGTCATGTTTTTCAACTGAAACAATAGCAGTGATCTTCAATACTAGCGGAGAGCTACAGGTGCTCACCACCTTAAGAAGGTTGAGTACACCTGCCTGACTCATTCTCTACGGGCACACGCAGCCACCCAGAACACTTGACTTTTAAAATATATTTGCCACTGAACTGTCGACACCAATACACAACACTTGAACTACCGGGACGAAAACGTCATTATTAAAAAAAATATACTTTAAACAGTACTAACTGATTCATATTTAGCTAATTCAGTATCACATAACACCTTTTGCGGTTCCGTCGCCATTGTTTAGCGGACTATCTCACACACTAGCTCGCAGTGTGTCAACATATGCTCCAAGTACCTTTCTTTATAACACATTAAACCATACTGGTTCCAGTGATGGCGACGGCGGCGCACGGCGGACTTTATTTGAACTGTCATCGGCTCGGAACGCGACCTCTTTGTTTCTACGTTAGCTCTGTACTTTCTCTTTGCACCCCTTCTACTCTTCCTCGCGCATGCGTGTACGTCATTAGGCTCTGGCCAAGCCGTGGTGTGTGCTCTCGTGAGCTTTTAGCTTCACTCTTCTTCCTGGACTAGTTCTTCAGTAGCCGCCGTCGTGGACGGTTCTGTTTTTTGGGTCCTGTGTCGGGAATTCGGCACATTACGTGTTTGTGATGTCCTGGAAATTTCTACAGTTTGATAGTGTTTTATATTAATGGATACTGTTTCTAATTATTGACTCGTTTCGTGTATTGATTGGAGTTATTGGCAGTGGGCGAAAGCTAGGGCCACTTTTCACGTAAAAAAAATTCTTCCTGGACTGCTATGGAATTCATGTAAGTGTATAGCTCCATTTGTCGTTTTAGCTTTTGGGAACTCGTTCCCCATGTCGGCAAGGCGGCTGTCGTCATTGTGTTAGTTTTTAAAAGTATTTGCTTTTTTCTGTTTTCAAAATTTTCTCTTTCGGAAGCCGTCTATGGAAATTCTTTTCGGGTTTAGAGTTTAATAGTCTTAATATTATCTATCGACCGTTTGTCTGGTATTGTTCGTTTTTGAGACTTTTGTGCACCGCGTTGGCGGGTATTCTTAATTTAACATTTGGTAGTCTCGTGCAGATTATTTTGAGCGTGCTTTGCTTAGTTTTGCCAATTGAGGACGATTGGAGCCTTACACGTAGTTATACGTTTTAATGAAAACGAATCCAGTTAGACCTTGATAAATAACAGGATTGTATTCAGTTCAGTATGCAACTTGACCAATTTACCACTCAAATAATTGATAGTTTGTTTATTATCCTTATTGTGGATTTAAATTTTGTGTATTTATTGCTCATAATTTACGGTAGTGTTTGCTGCAATTGATTAGTGTGGTTTGGTAATTTCTGATTTGCATATCTTTTTGGACTATTTGTTCGTTGTTCCTGCAATGCTGTGTTAACTAATTTAGTATACTACGCATGTCAATTGTGGTACCGCTTGTTTACGACAGTTGCATGGCATAATGCTTAAAGCTGAGGTTTTGCTCCGTTATGATTGTAATTTAAATCTGCTTACGAGCTATAGTTGATTGTTATTGGCATTGATTTCGCCTTTAAGCGTCGTGTATTTTCTCATATACACGGTGGGATCAGTCCCGTCACTCAATGCGAGATTTTCTTTTTAATGTTAAAGGTGGGTAACCTAAATATTTTGAAAAACTGTATACTCTAGTCATATCTTAAATAAAAGTAAACCTTGAGGATTGATAGATTCAAGTGTAAACATTTTAGTAATGTCTAAATTTATTTTTTTTACGTACGCACGTTTTTTTGCAACCATTTTCAATAAATGTTCTTGCATTTTAATATTGTTAAATAAAGATGATTTTTAATCTGATTTTTTTTATTTTGTTCAATCTCACTTTGAACATTTGATATGTTAATTTGCAACCTGTCTTACAATTGTAAAGTAGGTTCAACAAAAGAACGTTTAGACTGTCCTATAAACACTGAAGTGTCAAATTCTACCTGAAGTTCAAGCATGTATCTTTTCAACAGAAATGTCATAGCTGTGACGCTTTGCGTGGGTGACAGGTGTGTTATGACGGCAGCACGAAAATAAGAGCAATGATCATGTTTACATAACACTCTTACAGATATGTTGTGATGTCTTATGGACTGTATTAATTGTTCTTACATAATTATTTTGGTACTGAACTGTAAAAATTAACGCGAACAGTTCCTACATATGCAATCCACAAGCCGCAATAATTTCATTAATTGTATTTCTTTACATAAATAATAGCAAACTAAATTTATGATCCACAATTAAAAAAAATTTGGCACATAGTAACAAACGCAGCAGTCTACTACCTAATGCTATAATAGCTCAGGTCCTCACTTATTTTACATTATTTCATTGTTTGTAACCTATCATCAACGGATTCGTCAATAACAATGCACAACCACAAAACTTCATTATGCTCTTTTTTATAATACGCTGATACAATAACGTGGCTAAAATTTGTGCAATAGTATAAAATGTGCTGGTATATTAGATATATGCTATATGCATATTTATCGGTAAAAACTAAAGGATGTAGCAATACCGGTAAACTGCCGATACGACCGATAGTACCGATACTTAGTGTCGGTTATCGATATCGGTACATCCTTAGTTTTACTGTCAAGAAACACAGAAAACTTTACAGTTTGTAAGGAAATAGTTTTATGAAAGTTAATACTCACCTGCAACAACTTCATCTGCAACCGACTCATTTTCACATCTGAACACGTAACCAATATAGCTTTCTATGTTTGGTTCACGACATATAAAACCAAAACATTCACCATGAACGACACCCTGGAAAACGTTTCACACACAATATAATTACAAACCTTGTGAAAACATACGATTAACAGCAATGTTTAAATATTTTCCGTTATTAGTATAAAAATTCGTTTAAATAAACTATAAGTTGACAATATTTCCTGCTAAAATGTTAAAACACATTGTTTCATACAGCTAGCTGTAAATATTGCACGTACATTACAAATTATTTTAATAATAAATATTTTAATTGCAATATTTATAGTTCGAAACGCTTGGCTCAGTCATCCCTCGCCTAAGGCCAACAACTTGGCCTAGAAATTAGAGATCCTGATCGATGTTCCTTAGGTCCCGTCATCATTTCCCGGCCGGAAAGAATATTTAAATTTACTTCCCTGGGTGGATTAAGCAAAGGGTGTTTGTGATCGTTTTGAATGATCACAAAAATGTGTTAAATAACAATCGTCACAAAAACCATAACTGAGTCGCGTGAATTTAATTTGTCACAAAGGGGAGAATATATGGCAATGTCGCTTTTGTAACAAATATTTATTTTTATAAAAAAGTGGTTAGAGCATTTTGTCGGAGGGCCAAGGGTCTCGAGTTTGATTCCGAGCTCGAGATGGGGGCCACCAAGACGATCCGGGTTCAATTCCCGGCGTGGTCGGTCCCCGGAATTTCGCATGTGGGAATCGTGCCGGAAGATTCCGTTGGTCGGTGGGCTTTCTCGGGGATTTTCCGTTTACCACGCCCTTTCATTCCGGCGCAGCTCCATACTCACATCACGTCACCCCTCACCAGCGCTGAAGACCTCGATTTCAGTTCTGACCAAAATCTCTCACTCACTCAACCCAGCTCTGGAGAAAGTACCACTCCAGGTTTAAGACTGGGTGCTGTGTTTGCCTTTAGCGTTGTATTTTGATTCTAATTCTTTAGTTTGATTTTCAGTCCAAGATTTTGTTAATGCATTTCTAATTTATCAATTATTAGGTTTTTTATACCGTGACTGCAGTTTAAAGTCGTTCTGGTGGGAAAAATTCCAAAAATTAAATTTGTATGAAATAGCGTTACATATTATCATCTGAAGAACAATATTTTAGCGTGCATAGTTTTCCCACAACTGCATGTCGAAGCAAGAATTTCGACGTTAAGGGAACACACATAAGCGAAACCTTAATGAATAGCGGTAGTTAAATAATTAACACTGAGTTTTAATTAATATCGCGGGCTGTGGCTTACAGTTATAAAAACACAAAACTACAGATTTTGTACTTAAAGAAATCTAATAAAGTAAACGATTTTTACTAGACTTTAAGAAATGTTTTAAAAATACAACAATTTTTTTTTATTCTTGTGTCCATAAGTTTGAGCGAATAGCCATTTGCTCGTGACATCTAATTTCAGTATGAATTTTTTGGATTCAGTAAAGCTGTTGGTTTTCGTTGGGTGTATGTTCCCGTGACATGACGCTTTTGAATAAGTAAAGAGATTTTGGTTAGCACTTAACAGCTAGGTATTTTGTGCTTGTGCTTGTGATGGGTGACATGATATGAGTGTGCCGCAGCACCGGAATAAAGGGACGAAGTAACCGGAAAATCCCCGAGAAAATACGTCGACCAGCAGAACCAAATTTATTGCAAAATTTGGCAGGTCGCACGTTTTTCAAGAGCTAACACAACCAAAAAAGATTTGTCTAAGCAGAATATTAAAATTGTTCTTAATTTATGACGACCTAAAGTTTTGTGGTGTAAAGTGTGTGGAGTAATAGGAAGTCGGCAAGTTCAGTTTAAACCAGGTAGCAAGCTCTCACTGTCATCCCGTGGCATGATCGTTATTGTGCAAGGTTTGTCGCTTTTGCACTTATGATTATACGCCCGATAATCTGAGCAATACGTAGCTAAATTACGTCGAAGGTTACCATGGCGTCGTCAGCGGTCTACCACCCTAACTTGCGACGCTTTGCAATACTTCTAAAATAACCGGTCCGAAAACCGCAACTCGCAGGCGTCCCGACGCATAAATTGAAAACACCCGCCTGTGTACCCTGACCCGTCGATCTCTTCATTCTACACCGTCCCTGGAAAGGCGCCTGAACTACTCCCTGGCTTACCCGCCCGTCGTTATCTGCATCTCAACGCCGTCTTCCGCGGCTAGAAAACATCTGTCCCAAAATCTGTCAACAATCTAGCCATGCTCCTGTTTGGTGCCAATATCCCTATTGCTTGCCCTGCAGACATTGATTCAATTGGGCCAATCAGGAGACAGCTTTCGAAAGATAGCCCCGCCCCTCGAGGGCACTTAACTTCCTGCCACTACCATGTTTAATACATAATTATTTAATTTCATTTAGCTGAACTTTGACAAATATCCTACGTGTTTATATATTCTTAAAATTCCTCACAATCAGTTTATTGTAACTATTTAATATTTGTATCTTAAACACAATAGGCTGGCGTTCCTCCCCTCCCGCCCGGTAGCTTGGGGGCTACACGAGCTTTAGTGGGGGCGAGAAGGCCAAGACGCTTGCACCTGCTGTTTCCATAAAGACAAATTATATACATTTCTGTTTTTCCTAAGTAAAATTCTTTACATAGAGAATATCGGCATCTTGACATGATGGAAAGAATGAACCGTCGCATGACATATTTATTATTATATCTGTAATTTATGATAATTGCTTATAATTGATGGCTATTACTTCTTATTAATTGGGGTGGTGGCCACATGGCACGTCACAATTTTTTTATATTAGCACAAAAAATTTCCCTTTGCAAGCATAATTTATTGTAAAAAAATACAACAATTTTTGAAAGCAGTATATTCAAATGTTTGGCTTTAAAACTCCTGAAATAGCACTATTTTGCACCTACAAATCTAAATTTTTACATCAGCACAAAGAATTTACTTTTACATGCACAACTTATCGTTAAAAAAATATAACAATTTTTTGAAAGTAGTATATTCAAATTTTTGGCTTGCAAACTCCTGAAATAGCACTATATTGCACCTACAAATCCTAATTTGTTTACATCAGCACAAAGAATGTACTTTTACGAGCATAATTTATCGTAAAAAATATAACCATTTTTTGAAAGCAGTATATTCAAATTTTTTGCTTGGAAACTCCTGAAATAGCACCATTTTGCACCTACAAATCCAAATTTTTCCGGGGGAGGGCCGACCCCCCGCTTTTGGTTTGTGGGGTGCGTATGTATACTTCTTAAGGCATACTCTCCGCCCCCTTAAGATAAGTGCTTAAATCCGCCACTGGTAGTGACTGCAATACACCGCATTCCAGGTATTATATTTTTTGCAAAGTTCAATGTATTGTAAATTGTGACATTTTTGCTATAGAGAAGCTTTCACGTCCCATTGACAAGCACGTTCTTAACAGATACAAGGAACTGGAAAGGAATCGGCCATGGTCTTATATTCATATCCTTCCAAATGCAAGTCCAACGTATGTATTACTGTTGCTTTATCCCGGTGCATTCTAACGATGTGCAACAATGGTATATGTGTAATATAAAGGTATACTTCTACAAAAAAAATGCACATGAAAATCCACGAACGCTTTTATTTGTATTAGCTTATATGAAAATACGGTTAACGTATTTGTAACTGTTTTATGAATGAAAGACTTTTAACAAACAAATACGTATTTTACAGATTGACGATCCCAAGCACACTATTCACAACATACCACCGATATAGAAAAAGGTCAACTTCTTCAACAAAAATGACGGAGCAATGACATTAACGCACGGTAATTAGAGGAAACAAATACCTCTTCGTTATAAACCTGTTAAAATAATGTTTGGCGAGTAAACTTCATACAGAAGGTATGTTCCAAACTGTGCTACAGTTATTCGACTATTACGCAAACAAGTCGCAAGGCATCGCTCGTATAAACGTACGCGATAGTCAGGGTACACATTGAGCTGGCAATATTTGTCTACGCCGTGTTAAAAAGTGATTAAGTAACTCTAGCATCCTATACGCTAGTGGCACAGCTTCAGTCAGACGTTCGCACGTGCCATATTTGTTTACAATCGAGGTTCTTATGTATCCCGTGCTTTATACATGAGTTGTCCAGTTCCATAACTCCCCTTGCCCACTTTCACTAAAGCTGAGAAAATGGAGAAAAACTGATTTGCAAGCCCATTTTGACATGGCCAAAGCAGTTTTTCAAAGTGTGTCTGGTATTGAATAAGGCCAGTTTTGGAAACTATCATCGCGTCAACTTTAGCACACATTTAAAAGTTACTCAAAACTGTTCAGAACTGATATTTCCTTGATGATGGACAAGGCGAATTTTGGAACTGGTCTACTCATATGCGAAAGGCATAATTTACTACCGAAAGCATGACCACGAAAGTGGCTACGCTATGACTGTTTCCGTTTCACGCAACATGTTATGAGAGACCAGTATAGCAAAATCATGAAAATTTGTGACTGTAGATTTCTGTTGTGATATTCACTGGCTTTGTGGCGGAAAACTTGTAATTAATCAGTGTAACCTAAGCAAGTGTTCATTACAGTGAATCACACATCCAAAGTTCGTTGTAAATTTCACTTTACTGACGTCTGGTATCGAATATATCTTTTGTATATGTCACCTCGTGACGACATTTGAAATATTGAAGAGTGCAAACAAACACCGAGCTGCTGAAATGAGATACGGCTGTGTAACCCAGTAAATCGGATCTAAGTAGAAACATTTCATCAGCCACCCTGTTGCCAGGAGGAGCACTTACAGTCCTGAAACTTTGCATTGTATATCAGGAAAAGACCGTTAACAAGTATACACCCGAAAATGATTTAAAAGTTCAGAAGAATTCTACGAGAGATGCGCAGGATTTTTAAACAATTGGTGGTCTTGATGAATCACACGTAACCTATGGCCAGACCCGTCCAAAAGCAACTAGACGAGACGCATCTTCCAGCCAAAAAATTTAGCATGTCAACACATGCTCTTAAAATAATTTTTCTATGTTAGTGACTCTGCCTACACAGCAGATATATGAAGCTTGCCTTACGAATTACTTAATTGTCCAACCTGGCTGAACAAGTAGTCAATCGCCAAATAGTGGGAAGACCGCTTGATTCAGCTAGACCCGTGTACGCATAATATTGCACAGTCTCATTTCATGCACTAGGATACATCGGACAAGCCACAGTTAACTAGTAAATCCATACAAGAGGTGACGTCGCTATGTGGGGGAAAAATCGTGAGCTTTATTCGGTCATAAATGTTGGGAAATGAAAATCTGCAGTAATTCCATTGGGTTTGATTTTGAGGACATGTGGTTAGGGCAATAAAATATTTGTAATGTGTAACAATGCTGTAAATATATTTCCTGTTTAATTAGTCTTGAGTCTCATGTTAAATATTTCAGAAATTTGTAGTAGCGACTTCGCCTCTTACTTGTACTTAAATGTCTAATGCTTGGGTTTGTAATGACTTACTGGTAAGAATGACACGGAAGAAGTAGGTAGTATGCAGGGTTCACAGGGTTCACAATGTGTCCATTTTATTTTAACATCCCATACAAAACTTGCAGGCATGGCTCACGAGACGTCCTCACTTTCTGGTATTAAAATCAAGAGGTGTAATCGCTCCTTCCGTCAAACAGCCGAACGTGAATAATTTGCAGTGTAAGGTATTAGGAGCGGACATTAATTCGTTTAAGTCACGTGGCTGTTTTTTCTTCCCATTTGCAGCCTATAAAACGAGTAGAAATGAAGAAGAGGGATGTAGGTATTTTTGACACGGATAAGATATACAGAATATAAGGAACTTAATATCTCAGACTCTAGACGGTGATTCTTCATGAATAGGTATAAGTAAACATTATACATTACACTTTCAGGTCAAGTGAATATTAAGGGAGATATCAGCACCAGGAAATCGACTTAAAAATTAAATTGTTAAAAATATCGAAAACAGTTAAAAGTTAATTACTACTATTTGGGCAAATAAAACCAATAAAATAAATTCTGCCTGAAGGCTGAAACCCTCAATAATAATTAAAATTCACCCAAATAATTGTAATTATACTCTTAACATTTTTGACATCTAAAAAAACTGTATTATCTAATATATTTTCAAGGGCTCTTAACTTTCATTACATTCAATTGTCTTGAATATGTTCTGTATAATTTTGCTTTCTTTATAGGGAAGAATAACCTCCCGGATTTTGGGTTATTAATTTCCTTACATTATGTACAATAAAATTAAACTATAGTGATCGTGTTATTGTGACGTTTATTCTGTAATCTCAATACTGAAGTAGCACGTCGTTGTAAACCAAAATGGAACTAAGACACGGTGGTCATACACAAATGGAGCACAAAGCTTCAGTGCGGCATACTCTCAGCCCATTTTACGGGATTGATTTGTAAAATTTTATGACAATATTTTATACCGATTTTTACATCCAAAGAAACAAATTATGTTTTGCGAACAAGGGTTCAAAAACACGCTTTCTTACAATGGATACCATGAAATAGAGTTCGTATTTCGTAGGCTAGATTGTCAGTATGGTATACTGCATATAATAATGTGTACCGTAAAAGAAAATACAATATAAATTAGTGTTGGTGTAAAAGCAAACGAAATGGTTATTGATAATATCAAAAATGCTTAAGAAATACAGTTGTACCTGTACACATGTTGCTACATCCTTAAGTTGTTTGTGCAGAACTACTTGCTTCCTGTCAGGGCTGATAATATAAAGGTCAGTACATCCAACTTGAAACAGCATGGTGCGGTTTTGATCCTAGTAAAAACAAATTTAAAGAAATGTGTGTATTAAAATAAAAAACTTGTGTAGTAAGTTGTTACATTATTAAATTCAAGTGTGATACAGAAGTCAGATACTTTAATTTTCTTAAATAATAAATTATGTAAATCTAACCTTTTTTCCGGCTTTTTTAAAATCAGTTTCAGAGCCCGTAGATGCAGCTCTGCTCCGCATTGGTTCTTCTTCAGGATTCCTTAAAATTAAAAATAACACGGTATAAGTTCATAACATTAAATAAACTATATGCATACGAAAATAATCAGAGAAGTATAAAATATATTATAACTATAGGTTATGGCTGTATAACATAATTAACGTGGCGCTAGTATAAAGGCCTAAGAGTTCAAAATTTCTTATTATAAGGCTATACATGCGATTTACACAAAAATTGTGGTTATCTTCAGGAAAAAATATACTTTTGGGGTAAATTCTTTTGAAATGTAACAGAAACCATGTATTAGTTACTATTGTATTTTTTTACTGATTAATTATGTTTAGAGAAAAATTTTTTATATTTTTACGAGATATGGTTTGTTTTGTAGACATACTTTGAGGCTAATTTTACTTGTAGATTTCACAGTTTTTTTTATAATGGCATATCTAAGTTTAAATTTGCATAGTATTTTTTAATGAATTAATGGAAAAACTATAAATCTAACCGAACTCCCACCGTGTAACAATGTAGTTGGCTACAATATATCCTATCTAAAACAAGTAAGTTTTAATGTTTGAATTTTGTTTAAACAGAAATTTCAGCAAATTGCATTTCATCTTTGTTTTTATATAGGATACTTTGTAGCCTTCAACATCGTTATTCAGTGTTAATTTTTTCCAGTTTGGTGGATCAGTTGGTTTTCCTTAGAAGCAAAAAACATTTTAATGCAAATTTAAACGTTGACGTGTCAATGTAAATAATATATAAAGCAAAAAAATCCATTTCATTATAATATAGTCACACTCTGTCTACTAAGCAAACCATATCTCATAAAATATAAATTTTCAATTAATAAAAAGTTTTGGCAAAGCTCCTTATTAAAACACCTATTTCATTATAAGCAAACCAAAAGAGGATTCTACAAAGAAGATAGTTTCTGGTGTAATTAAGTAATAACATAGCCCCTCGGCAATCACATTAGATTACGGTGATCTCGATATCGATAACATTAAAATTTAAAAAAGCTTAAATGTCTAAAAATAATTTGAAGCAATCCGAAAAATATTTATGAAATTTTTTAAAATGTTGTATCGTATTTTCGGGATTTAAAAATTGTGTCACAAGTTTCCTTTTCAATCGACATAAATTGGTCCTATGCTTGAGAAATCTTTCACATACTTATAACAATGCCTTTATCTGGAATATTTAATTGCCTTTTGAGTAGCTGAGGCTCGTCCCGATCTGTAAACATTTTGCATTGCAATAAATTTGAACGTGAATTAAAAATTATATTGCAAGTACAAAAGTGGATGTAACCCCTGTTATTTTTACTCAAAATAAACTGCTCAATGATCGGAAAATTTGATACAGCCTTATTCGCTTTTTCATATATATTCATCGTTTGTAGACATCCAAATTTCTAATTTTTCCGGGTCTCGTACTCGAAACATTTACACTATTGCATCGCCAGTTTAACTAGTATATAGTAAAAATTGTATTGAAAATATATTAAAATATATTTCATTAATAGGTTATTTCCCGGTATCCTTACATCATTCTAAAATAAACTTTACTTAAATTTCTCACAATGAGTTCCATGTTTAGGTTTCGTTTGTAAGGATAGTACGTCCTTAATTTAATTTAAAAAGTAAAATAAATACAACTCAATATGTTCTTGAAATCACCTATCATCAGTATAACTCAGCAACATTTTTTTTTCTTTCAAGTGCATCAATCACGCACCATATTTTAACGTTTTCTTTACACCAGTATGATCACACTCTTATTTTCTTGCAATGTGCAGAAAAACAATACGGAGCCAAATGGCGGAACGTTAACGTATCGGACTCGTATTATGTTCAATTTCCGGATCTGACAATCCAGATTTTAGTTTTCCACTGTTACTTATCTTCAGCAACGGCCATAGCCTAGTCTTCTCTTAGTTTCCGTCACTTGGTCAAGTTTTATCTCACCGTCCTTATAGACCTTGCCATCGTCGATAAATTGACTCGGCTTGTCCTACTAACACTTATTATTTTTCAGAATACGTACACTTTGATTTTAATCGTAAAATAAATCATTTTACAATACTAACAGTTAGGACAGATTTAAGACTTGGGTCACTGAAAGACAATGAGGACTTTTGATTTACAATGCGACACACCTTTAATTATATCTGGCCCACAATGTGCATACAAGTCTTCAATTGTTTTTAGGCTTTGGCCCTTGAATGAGATATTTTTGTCCTTGTTAACTGGACTGAAGGAGTGAAGTGTAGAAACATGACTGTTGTAATATATAACTTTGAGTGTACGTGAGCCCTCTTTCCGTACGTAAGAAATACACACATAAAATATTAAGAAAATTTAGTTTCTGAACTATCTCTCTTTTCCTGATACAGAAAATGAGTTTTATTTGTAATGAACAGAACAGACCCTAAACAACAATAACTTGAAAAGATAACTTGGGCTCTCTGGAAATCCCGACTATAAATGAAGACAAAATTAATGTAGTTTAACTATATACAAATGAAAGTGGACAATATTTTTTAAAATTAAACAGTGGATCTGAATAATCCGTGTTTGACATCAGTGAATTTACTATAGACTCTTACTATATCAGCTATCAGTTCTCTGAAAATTACAATATTTGTATTACGTCAAGATTTCTAAATGTATACTTCCCTGGCAACATTAAAACAGAACGACCTAAATGAGAACAAGCTAGCTATTTTAATGTAGATTTCTTCAATAGAGTTAGTATCTATGCTCCGGCTTGAGTGTTCTTATCTTCTAGGGATTCCCGTGAGAATGTGGCACTTCTACTGCTAACTCTAATTACGTTGAAGAATGAAGTAATTACAATATCTACGAAGCTCCTGGGTGTCGAGGGGATTGAAAAGCTCACCACGTTTTGAAATAGGCTGGTTTCAAAATCCTGAATTCTCCTGAGTTCAGGAAAATTTGGCAGATGGCGAAAGAAGACCTGGTTATCGTGGTTTCCACCACGGACAGAGGGTATAGCCCTCCCTCGGACTAACGAGGACAAACTCAGGCCTTAAACAGGCACAATGTAGAGACTGCGTTGGTGACTGGTCCTGGACCGATGAACCTCCTTCCTGTCATGGAAAATGTACCTCTCAGTACATCAGGAATCCTGCAGACTGTCCTCTAGGTCAGGAAGTACTTCTCCTTTCTCCCGGATAGATGACCAATAGCCTGGGAATGGGTCTGGTCGTCGTTCCTCGAGAGCCAAAATCGGATATGTCTTACTCTGTACGCTACCAGAATCGAACTTTTTTCTTAATTATTTTCACTAGACGTTCCTAACAACCCTTTGCTATGTCCCTATTGACTTTTGTTAGTGCGACACCGTGAAACGTAGTTATTTTTTTAACAACCCAAAAATCACTTTCTTCCTACTAGGCCGCATCCCTGATCTCGGTCAGTATAAAACTTAAATGTCAACATTAATAATTCCCTAGTAAGAGTCTGTACATATTAAAATATAACTTAAACGGTATTTTTTTTGCAGTCAAAGCAAATATAAACATGGATAAGTCAATTGAGAGTGAGATGGTAAATAGCACCGACACAGATGCTATGTGTAACGTCATGAGTAGTGTACTTAGATATATGTAATGCTACATTTGTTTTTGGTTCGTATGGGGTGCCGTTTCAGTACATACATCACTACCTTGGAAACACATGAAGATCTCAAACTACTGATATCTATGAAATAAGTGAAGAAAGATTTCTGAACGCATAGTTACTTTTAGAACAATGAAGTTTATTCTCTGTAGTACTTTGTTTAATCCTCAGAAGAAAACTATAACTTTGGTTTTTAAGAAACACAATATTCTTCCAATGAATCACTTGTATTTTCATGTACATTATAATTAAATAAAAAAATGACAAATTAACATTTTATACAGTAGGTAAAAAACTACCATTTTGTCTGTTTTAAAAATTTATTTGTATTCTATTGACCAAGAAAAATTTAATACTTCTGCCACTACTAGTTCTTGGCACTCGACCCTGCAACGGAATATGTGGTTAATGTTCTACACAGCATTGAAGCAACTAAGGAAATAAATCGGTAAACTAAAGAAGGCTGTGGACAGAAAAGTCACGTTTGTGTATTCGTGCATTTTATATGGTGGTGGGGGTTCGATTCGGTGGCGCATAGCTCCGGAGCCATGGCGGCCATCTTGGATTTTCCCTCAAAATTTTCCTTTTTTACCTCAAAATTTCCCAATTTCCCCTCCAACCACCGAGTCATTGATCCAAAATCGACCTTGACCCTCCGGCTGCTTGAAGCAGCAAACTGACTCAATTTCGCGATTCAGCTCGAGGCTGTCACAGGGAGCCGCCATCTTGTCTTCTGGAAGGTCATCCTCTATCATTCCTTCTGGGAATTGGTCTAGAATATTCGTTAGGCTTGACAGTCGACATCTTGTTTTCTAGATTGTCATGCTCTCTCACTCTTGAGGGATATGTCATTCTAATGGTAGTCACCAATTTGTCTAGAATATTCGTATTACTTTTTCATGCTCTATCATTCTGGGGCCAGTCGTCATCTTAGTCTTCTGGAAGGTCATGCTCTCTCCCTCTTCAGGGAGTTAAATTACTAGAATATTCTTATTATTTTTATGCTGTATCATTCTTATGGTAGTCGTCATTTTGCCTAGTCTATTACACTTCAAGGATTTGGCTAGAATGTTCGCATTACTTTTTCATGCTCTAACATTCTGGGAGCCAGTCGTCATCTTGTCTTCTGGAAGGTAATGCTCTATCATTTCTTCTGGGAATTTACCTAGAATATTCGTTAAGACATGACAGTCGCCATCATGTCTTCTAGAATGTCATGTTCTCTCATTAATTGACTAGAACATTCGTATTATTTTCTCATGCTCTATCATTCTGGAACAGTCGACATCTTGTCTTCTGAAAGGACATGCTCTATCATTCCTTCAGATTTAGACTAGAAAATTCTTTATGTATTTTATGTATAACCATTATAGTAGCCAGCTTGCCTTCTAGATGGTGATGCTCTCTCAATCTTCGGAGATTTAATTGACTAGAATATTCGTATTATTTTCTCATAGTCAGACATTCTGGGGGCAGTCATCATATTTCCTTTTAGAAGGCTATCTAATTCTTCAGAGATTTAATTGACAGGAATATTCATATTACTTTTATGCACTGTCGTTCTTATGGTAGTTGCCATCTTGTCTAGACCATGCTACATCATTATTCAGGGGTATAACTGACGAGAATATTCGTATTAATGCTCTATCATTCTGGCGCAATCGCCATCTTGTCATCTTTAAGACTATGCTGTTTCATTCCATCAGGTAATGACTAGAAATTTCCTTATGTATATTATGCACATACTTATGATAGTCACCATCATTCCTACTAGGAGGTAATGCTGTCTCGTTCCGTCAGTGATTTCAAATGACAAGAATAATGATTTTATTATGTATTAGTTTGGATCATAGTTACAATTTTTGCAATCTAGAAGGCAATGTTCTATCATTTCTTTGGATATCTAATTGTTCAGATTATGCATGTTTCTATTGCTCTCTAACATTCCAGCAGGAAGGAGGTTTTTATTTTGTCTTGATTGTCATTATTCTGTAATTCTTGCAAGGTATAAACTGTCTAGAACAAGCCTTTAAGGGAA
Organism: Medauroidea extradentata; assembly: GCA_003012365.1. Lineage (NCBI taxonomy): Eukaryota > Metazoa > Arthropoda > Insecta > Phasmatodea > Phasmatidae > Medauroidea > Medauroidea extradentata. Next base: position 17,165 of record PNEQ01023693.1, on the reverse strand, counting down.
ATGTTCGCTATGTTTTTTTATACTATCATTCATACGAGAGAATAAATAGAACATTTCCACACCATATTTTATTTAGTTACAGCGCTACTTTGAATTTGTTAGAAGGTCTTCATCTACATGATTAACATAATCAAGGATATAGTGTCTCACCAAAGTTACAGTATTACACTCTACGTCTCTGCCTCCTGGCACAATTCAGCTAGCCATTCGTACACATATTTGCATAAACTACAAGTATGTTTATAGTATTAAAACAATCAGTCAATCAAAGCCTTCTAATAAACGACATTGCTTGCACCAAGTGTAAAATCCGTCGCTACTATTTCCATGTGTAGAAATCCCAACCTGAAGAAATAATACATCTCTATACAACGTATCGCTTCAAGTCAGCATCGTTGTCTTCAAGAAGCCAAGAGCTAGAGAACAAATAGAGCTTTTTTTTTCCTAAGAATAAAATGCTATTAAAACCGTAGCAATACGCTCATCACATACAATAGCATTAAAATTTGACGAAAAAATAGAGGAATGAAACAGTAAAACTGAAGGGGTCTAGAGATTAAACAGTTAATATACAAATTCCAGATATGTATATGATTATTTCGAAAAGAATAAACGCGAATACAAATTTTTTTCTTGAGAGACGCATACATTTAGTCGGCACAATACAGTTATTCAGACACCAAAGAGCCGTCAAGAAAGTCAATTACATCTCAGAAGTTTTTTTTTTTCGTTTGATTCAGTATGAGTTAAATTGTCGGTTACTGTCAACAAGAAAAAGTGCACTGTCACGTTAGTAAATACTTCGACGACTACTCATCTCTATTTGGTCAGTGAGTTTCCCATTATATCTCATCTAGTAACATTAAGTTTTTTTCATGGAAAAAATAAAAATACATCAAAACAGCTGCTAAAGCTATGACCAAAATTTTTTTTTTTCGTGTGCAGGATTCCATCTCCGATGATAAAGTAAATTTTCTAAAATCTAAGCTCAAGAGAAGCATAAATTTATTCGTCTTGCTGTGTATTGCAAACATATTGACGATGACTCATGCTATTTCCATGCTTACATTTCCACAAGGAATAAAATTCTCGTTCATCTGCGTCGCGACAGACAACAAGTGGGGAAGTAATGCATGTGCTAGGTAGTAAAATAAATAAATATCGTTTAGGAAAGGTACATGTATCCTACCCCTACATGCAGACTTGTATGCGGGGGACAGCCATAAACATCTATCTAAGGTTTGCGTGTAATGAGACCCTACTTCTACAATGGCGGTGTGTTGGAATTAACAGGACGAGCTGAAACGTAAGTACACCGAGAAAACCCTACAACCAACCCATGTCAAAAATTTTGGTGAACCAGTCCCTGACGAAGGATCGAACTCAGATCACTTTTACTGGAGAGGCGAGTGGTCCTACCACTACATCATCATACCCCTTTTCTGAATAATTACTCTGTTGTGGTAATTGTAATTGTTGTTAGTACTTGCAGTTTGCGATCAAGTACAAGCGATCCACATAGGCATGATACGAGACTATCTCCGTCGACGGCAAACGTCCGACTGAACGACTTCGCAAAGGTACAGCGAGTTAATAATATCTACCTTCCCTCCTTGGGGACAGGGGAACGTGATTGATAATTCGTCCACGAGGAAGGGTAGTGTACATTTAAACAACAGTTTTATCAGTTAATTAAAATGGTTTATTTCACATATTAATTATTTTCACATACGTGATACAGTAACTCGATGGTTACAGACTCAAGCAGCATGGGGAGCCTTAAAACTTTTTGCGCGAGATCTGTAGTGGATCTAACACAATTATTCTCAGTTGTAGATGGTTGACAGCAGCTAGTGTCCAACTTGACCCCTTCATTGCCATTTCTTCTTTCTCACGACAAATTTTCTGTATACTATTTTCAATGCTGCTTTCGATGTCATCTAAATTATAGAGAGGTACGTTTGTTGTCTTGAAAGCTTTCTTGCACTGTTCGTTCGGACTTGACTCAGGTTTAATGTAACCACACTCTAACAATATATTATATTTCAAAGAACCATTGTTTTCCACCTCCGTCTTAAACTGTCGTATTTGAGTTGTTTTACATTGACAACAAATGAGCAAATGTTTTCCGTACTTTCAGATAAATTTTCTGCAATGTACCTATATCTTCATAGTGCCCCGAAAAACAGATTCCTTCAAAGCAAATCCATTAGCGTTTTTTGCATATTTGATTCATGTACCCGTGTAAGAGCCTTAGCCTTACATATTTTACATGCTTGTTATATTAATTGTATTCATTGTCTTGACTGTTCGGTGTATGAAACTGGCGACCGCACTTGTAACATCCCAGAGTCAAGCTGCAGAGTCCCGTGGTGGTATGTACTGTCTTCTTCGTACACTTTCTCTTGTACATTAAAATTTTTACAGAAAGACTTGCAACAGTATCGGCATGAATATCTTGACGCACATGAGCCAGCATTTCGGTCCGAATTCCCCGAAGTGCTAGTTTCAGTTACATTGCAAGACATCAAATTGTTTTGCTTAGTAGTACATATTTCCTTATGCCTATGTAGATTGTCAGTGCGTGCACACACTCGTTGACACTTATCACAACGATATGCAGTATGGGAAGGGTTCACCGCGCATTTGCTAATTCCATGTCGTCTGATCGCAGTAGTTGCAAGAGTGTCTAGTAGTAGTTGTCAGTCCTCTTGATTTTTTCATGGAAGTTTTCGCTGATGGTGTGGAAAAACATTTCTACAGATACTGCAGGACAGGTAGAGGATTGATGCCTTTGCATGTGCTCTGATGCCTTAAGTTGCTGCGACGTCCAAACTGAGTGTTACAATTTTCACAACGGTACACATCCCGATTCACATTCTGAAGACAACTTTCTTCATGCTGACGTATGTTTTTTTTCTCTTCGTAAAGTGCTTCTTGCAACAAGAACAACTTCGCTGTCCATCTTCACTGCAAGAGGATATGTTTATAATTTCGAGACTGAATAACAACTGAGCGACTGCGGCTACTACAGTTTCCTTATATCCCTGGCCACCTACACATCCATCCAAAATCTTCGAACATCGATTGGTATAACAACATCACAATACCAGGATCATGCAGGCAAGAGATGGCTTAGAACTTGCGGATGCACCACAAACAAGCGACGTTGCACACAGTTTTATTAAGAAGGACATCAGCAGAGATTTCCCAGGTAGATATCACGAGAACCGTGTACTGGACGCACACCATACTTGAGTTTACTGACTAATTTATGAAGTGAAAATACACGTTAAGACGTTTTTCGAATGCTTACAGTATCAGTTGTGGGGAACGCACTTGACGTGCAAGTTTGTACCGTGCATGGAAATAGTTTTAATCAGTTTATAAACAATTATCTCGTACAGTTACAAATATGAGCATCCAGATACGTGCAATAATATTTCAGGACTCTTGATCGATGACCAGAGTTGAGCCATCTGACGAAAATACTGTCCTTCAACTTTTTTTGTCTTGTGGAAATTTGATATATGATAACGTACGTTTGAAAACTGCTGATGTGATCCACCCCCCAAAAAATTGTGTTAGTTTATCTTGGTTTTAGTACCAACAGCTCCACTTAGTTATAGCAAGTCAAATTTAAACTAAAAAAACATGTAGGCAAAAGAACGACAGCAAGAAACACATTTCTTGTATTTAACATGTTCGCTTGTCTCCAAGTACTTACGAAGATAACTATTCATATGTGAAGCGGTGAACTGTATACAGTTGACGAATCCAGTCGAGCTACGGGAATAAGTTTATGAAGTACAAACATGGCAAGCGTCTCAGATACTGATTTTACTTTTAATGTTATACATTATTTCTTGAGCTTACTTGCTTCTATAAGATAAGAATACTTGAGATATCAACAGTTGTGGGACAAACATGCTAACACACACGCACACATGTGCACACATACACGTGCACTCACGCGCACACACGCGCTCTACACGTACAGACACGCGCACACACCCACACACACACACATACATACACGCACCTATATACATACATACAGTATTGTTATGTTTGGCAGCAACAAAAAAAGTATTACACATACCTTAATTACAATATGTTCACATATTTACTAAAAATTAAACTGCTAATTCGAAAACAAGAACTTCATGCATAACACGTGTGTTTAATCTGCCAGAGCGTGTATTGTATACCAGACGAACTTAACTAGCGAGAAAAAATTGTCAAAAGTTACTCACGGTATGCTTCCTTGATGTGGTAAGTTTTCTACATTTCCTGAAGTAATGCCATGGGGGCTCGGTGTTTCTAAATTATTAAGGGCAGAAGATGGAGAATTTGATGTTTGTCCATTGCTTCCAGCAGCCAGCTGCAAACATAAAACAATACAATCACTGGAAACAAATACGAAAACATGAAGTTACCAACACAACTAGTGAGCCTAGTTTTCTTACCATAGATTACAGAAATTGGCAGAAAAAAAACAAATTTATTCCTGCGATATCTTCTAGCATGGCGAGACTAAAACCTTGCACAATGGATACTTAAATTTTTAATAGTTAAATTCGTAAATTTCAAGTTTGTTATTAATAGGTACTGTCCATGACATAAATGCACTAAATGTTCTGTGTTCGTGTCGTAAATTCCTGAGAATTGGGGACGCACATTTCTTAATACAGCGTAAAAACCGTAAATTCACATTATCTGACTTAAGGTTGAGTGTGTGACGTAATTGCAACCTCTCACCAGGATATCTAATGAATGAATGACTGGACTAACATATTTATCTAGGAAATCATTGCTAAACATGTAATATTCATGTATGACAAGGAAAGTGTCACACTGGAGATGAAATTATGGACAGGGTCAGAAGAAAAAATTGAAATTGTGGGTTCTGGATGGTAAACTGCAATTCATACTGGCAGCTAGTGCCAGCCTAACCCCAGTAGCAATTTTTGGTTGGGCCAACGTTTGAAAAATTACGTTGGTCCAACATCAAAAAGACAACGTTGATTTTCAGTTGGGTGCCAACCTAAACGCCACAAATTTTCTACCAAATACCAACATTTTATAATTGACACTTTCCTGCAATTACATACACACTACCAACCAGTTGATTATGTTGGTAATACGTTGGTTGAATGTATATTGCTTACAAATTTCCAACCATTCACCAACGTTGGCAATACATTAGTCAGCGGTATATTTACAAATGACCAACCATTTACCAACGTTGGTAATATTTTTGTAATTAGTAGATTATTTACATACTACCAACCATTTGCCTACGTTGGCAGTATATTAGTCAACGGTATCTACTTATTTGTCTCCAACCATTTGCTAGCGTTGGTAATACGTTGGTTAAATTACTTACTACCAATAATTTGCCAACCTTGGTATTATGTTGGTAATGATAAATATCATACGCATTTACAACCATTTGCCAATGTTGGTAATATGTTGGTTGAAGGTATATTACCTTAAAACTACCAACAATTTGCCAACGTTGATAATATGTTGGTTAAAGGTAAATTACTTACAAACGACCAACCTCTTGCCAACGTTGGTAATATGTTGGTTGAAGTTATATTACCTACAAACTACCAACCTCTTGCCAGCATAGGTATTATACACAGCCATCCAACCTTTGCCAATTTTGATTGATAGTATATGTCGCATACACATTACACACTACTAAGTACAAAATAATGTATTTACAGTTTAGAGTATTATGAAGTTACAAAAATTTGTCATTTGGCATTTTATGTCTTGCAATTATTTCATTAAATAACACTTTGCGTTGACCATTAGTACAGAACCTCTGGCATAGATGTGCAATGCAAATATATTTCCAAGTTATTTCATTGGCTAACTAAAAAGAGGAAGAAAAATGTTCTACCTCATTTCTAACACTTATTTCACATGTTTTTTTTTCCAATATTCTTGTGATATAATTTTAAAGCAATTCGCAAGTTGAAGAGAAAGTTTTAACACACCGTGTGAAAACACAAAATTATAATTGGTAGATAGTACACAATATGAAAAACTATTAAATGATCAAGCAGAGTCACTTTCTGTTACTCATTTATTTTAAGAAACAAATAACTACTTTCGCATGCAATTAAAAAATTACTGTATGCGAGCAATATAATTTAATATTATATAATAACTAGAATTAAGTTAAGTTTATCTGCTATTTTCTAAGTTTCAGCATTTGGAAAGTTGCCTCCTTATCACAGTAAGTGAGCCACACCATCATATAATGAAAATACGACACATTAATTATGATAAATATTTACTTCAAAGAGATGTACACATAACATTTACCATAATATATAATATGTACAAAATTCAGAAACACAACTATACATTTTTAATCACAATATATTAGAGCTTAATATATTTAAAATAAAAAAAATACAGTATATACATAAAAAAACACATAACATGTATTTAATCTTTAAACATTTCAAGAAATCGTGTACTGTATTTGTTACAAGTGCTGTACAGCAATTAGCACATGTCAACTATGCTAGCTACGCACTTTCTCATTACTTGTCTTAAAATTTTATGGGAATACGCTGTTTTAGCACTTCAGAATTTTGCAAGCATTCGCAGCTATTTGGCTTCCGGACTGGAGAAGCCTCTTCATTGTTCACGAACCAACATTTCGCTCTATATTTCAGTAAACATCTCATGAGTCACACAAGTAAACTGAAGACCAGCAGTTGAGGAGGCCCTATACATCAGCCACCAGTTTGAAGTAGTGTCCGTAATCGCAAAATGTTTGCCAAAACATAACCTTTTTCACTAAATTGGCTTATTTATCTAAACTACTAAAAAGTTCTAAATTGTTCAATGTAAGAATGAATTACTGTTACAATATACATCAAAATGTAGATCAGTAATTGATTTATCTGTGAGCTAATGGTTGTTTGTTATTATAGACGACAAAAGAATACTGAAAAAAGGTCAGACGGTCTCTTTGTTTCCTGGTTTACATTTTTCGCATATGCAATGGCACCAACTTGCCTAATGATCAAGGAATTGAGACTGTAAAATAGTGTTGATCACTGAAGGTAAATACATGTTCGTCGAACATGGTAGTTACAATGTATGACCATGCTAAATTATACACATATGATACATTTTGTGTGTTTGTCAATGTCAATAAAATGTCAAGGTGTATAATTTCAATTGTGCATAAGAAGTTGGGAAGAAAATACACATGTTTAAACAATATTCAAGGAATCACAAAATCATAAAAAGATTAATTGAGGAGACAGAATCCTGGACATTAAACATGCAGAAGTTATTGTTTTGTGTACTGTTTGTACTTTCATAGGATCAAATATTAAGTTGAAAAATTTGTTCACCCATAGTTACGAGATTCGATGAACAAGTACATAGAATGAATTTAATGCTCCCATTCAATCTATAGGAAATTTCTTTTCACTCTTTCGTGCATTTATTTTCTGTAATAAAACTTTCAATTAGCCTGCAGCATGCAGTATGTTTTCAACGATATCGTGTAATCCCGATTCACCTACTAATCAATTGGCACTTGAATGCTCAGTAAAAAAAATATTTCCTTCTCTATTTGATCTAATATTATTTCAAACCTATAAAATATAGTTTTTCAAGCTTTTTATTTAGACAGTAAAAAAAATCAGTACTACAGCGGAACATATGAAATTGATATCTGCAATGAAATTTCCACCAATCAAAAGTGCAATAAACTTAATTCTCAAATTAAAGATTACTTACAAATAAACTATTTTTAACATGTATAGTATTTCACAAATTTAATTTCATCACTTTCCAAAAATTGCTGAAGAGCACTGAAAACAAATTTATAAACGATATAATATATATATATTTGGCATGTATATATTGCAGATATTAATGTCTTAAAATAAGTATTTATTGTTTGTTTATTTGCTAGTTGTATGAGCTGAATCAATGTTAACGTATATTTAAGAATTATATTTTATGTATAGACTTCAAGTGCATGGAAGGATGTGTATATTATTTTGTGGTATTAAGAAGTGTATTCCTTGTGCCATAGAGGAGTGGGAAGCCTGTAGGTAAGACAGTTTAGCTATTTATGAAGGGAGAGTTCTTTGTGGATCGCCAGAGGAGACGGGCGTGTTCCTTGGCGTCGCACGAAGCTGTGACGCTGCCCAGGGACGCCGGTGTTACTGTCACATAGGAAGGACCGTGAGACGAGATCGGGCTCACAATCATGGAGGCTGTGATCCTCGTCAGTGGCCTACGTGAAGATCGGTAAAGTTGCCAATTTTAGTACTGAGGCTGGGTCAGCCAGCACCGTGTTTTAGTTACATGGAAATACAGACGTTAACAACGAACTAACACTTGATTGGACTGTGCTGAAGTCTGACTCTGTAGCAGAATGTCTGCAGTAGTTAGTGGGTAGAATGCTTCAGTAGCTGTAGTATTTGATATGTTATTTGTGTTTCTCCCCATACTTTTTCGCAGTTATTTATCATTGCATTAGTTACATTGTACCTTCTCCTAGCCATTTTCTTATCCATTATATGTCGTTACTCACCATGCAAATTCAATAGATTAACATTGCAAAATTGGTCCCGCATCCACCTATCCTTCCCTGAGAGAAACTGTGATATTAAATTTAATGCCATTTCCCTACATCTGTGAGTTGTTATTTAAATTTAGTTTCACTTTGATGTTTTATGAAGCTAGTCGACCGAACCAGAAGTTTTTTGTTTTCTTGTTGAGTCTCATTGCTATTACCCCCAACCAGCAGATTACCGCATATAATATCATACAAATGTGTCAGTATATCACAACAGTGCTGAAAAAAATTACTACAATCCATTTAAAAAATGATGAAAAATACACTGAAGTTCATTTAAAAATTACAAAATATACATTGAAATCTACATTAATATTACAAAATTCATCTTTTTTACACTAAAAACAGGTGCATCTCCTACATATACATACATATAAGATCACCTGGATAGTCAATAACACTTAGGTTCCCTATCCCTAAAGCCTCCTATATACAGGCTGTTAAAAAAAGTGTTACATCATTTAAGGGACTGTAGTATGGACTAAAACAAGAAGAAAAAATCCAGTAAACATAGGGTCTAAAACGCATATATTAAGAGTTACGAACAAACGTTATTATCACTACTGTGTGACGTATCTTTAACACCATGATCTTTGCTATTTTGCTACATATGGCCTACGAAATGCAGACACAGTACTCTGTCGTTGTCCGAGGAAGCAGCAGGTATTAAACTATTGTGAGTGTTGTCACTGTGAACCTTGTTCACAGTTCTAGGTCAGTGCAGTTCACGTGTGTGTTATTTGTAGTGGAATAATTGTATTGGTAATTATATGGCATTATTGTATATTATGGTTTTATGTATGCACAACGGAACACTGGCTCGTCGGATCATTACATTTGCCAAACAATAAAGGAAGATCATGTTCGCAATTTCCTGTGTGGAATAGTAGTCTTCCAATGTGTTTGCTGCTTACATTGACAATGACAAGGTACTGTGTCTGCATTTCGTGTTCTGCATTTTGTGGGCTGTACGTAATAGCAAAGAGCATAGAGTTGAAGATGTGTCACACAGTAGTGAAAATTAACAAGCACCCATAGCTCTTAAAGTAAGCGTTTTGGACCCTGTGTTTACTGGACTTCACCTTGTTTTCGTCCATAGTACAATCCCTTAAAATACGCAATGGTTTTTTTCTAACATTCTGTATGGGGCTTCCTCTAGTTCGCAAGCCCAGCTATTATGTAAAAAATACTTTGTTGTAAGAGACGTATGAAAATAAAATTCCTGTTAAAAGAGGTTTTAATGCTCATTCATGTTGTCTGATGACACAATAATGTTCAAGTAAGTAGTAAAAATTTTTAAATAAGTCAAATTTGACATTTCTTCATTTTCTTTGTCTATGCTTTCGATCTCCTGAGGGATCTCCTGAGAATCTCAACCAATTCTTAATGTTTTAAATCACTTCACTTTCTGTGGCTGCTTCCAAAACAGGTTTTCGCGACACCGCTTCTAAAAAAAATACAAAGAATTTAACTTGTTATAAATATTAGTATAGTTTGTTTTAAGACATACAGTATAAGAAAGGAGCTCACTAGATAGCATATTTGTTTTTTATATGAACCATGTTTACACAATTTTTTTAATCTTTGAAATAATTAAAGTACATCATGACATGCAAAGTTATGTAACAATAATTTTATAAAATAATGTAAACTATCATCCATAACTGCAGATCTGAGAGTGAAATTAATACGTACAGCAAAACCCCTTATTTAACCCCCTGAATTTACCCTTTCCAGCATTTCACACTGATTTCCTCTGGTCCCTTTTACTGTTTTTACATTGTAAATTTCCATTTCTCACAACACATTTTCCGGGTCACTTGAGAGTGTAAATAAGGGGTTTCACTGTAATTACAATTCGGGATGGGAAGGTACACTTTATATAGATACTCAATGTCAAAAAATTCTCACAATAGATACTCTATACTAATACTTTCCTTGATGCTACAATCTACTTGCATTAGGTCTCTAAAGTACTTTATATAACACTAAATAAAAAAAAATATGGATTGGAAAGAAGTAAAGTGGGTTTCCACAGCCCTTTAACTACTAAGATCTTAAGAGCCAATGGGGGATGCTAATGCGAGTATGGAGCATCGCCGGAACGAAGGTGGGGAGGGAACGGGAGAACCCAGAGAAAACCCGCCGACCAGCGACATCGTCTGGCACAGTTCCACTTTCAAAATTCTGGAGTAACTCTGGAAAGAAGAAGAGCTGACTGGGAGAGAAAGAAGCAAAATGGTGGTAACACAGAGGAAGATTGAAGCATGTCACCAGGCTGCCCTGGTCAAAGGCTGGAAGCAGCATGAGATAATGATGATTAAGATTACAGTAAACAATTTTATTAACCGTTGTTACTTATCCTTAACATGTTCAACAACGAAAACCACCATATTTTTGTAAATAGGTTAATGATTTGAAAAACGTTGATAGTTTGGAAAAATTGTTGCCATCTTTGCAATCAAAACTTGTTACAATAAGCTAGTAGATTAACCACACTAGTATCATTAAAAATAATACAGTTCTTATGTTCATGACCTGTAATTTATATTTGATGTTTAAGGGAGTCCCTACGATTTTATTTGTTTAAAATGAGATACATCAGGAACAATGGAAACGTATTGGAACCTTTGTAGGTGAATAAGACTAACGTTTCAATCGAAAATATTAGTTTTTTGCCAAAGTTCTACTCCACAGTCACTTATCGAAAGCGAAAGTAACGATTTCTCGATATCGGTTTCTATATATAGAATATTCATACAACCCTTTCTCTATGGCATCATTCACATCAAGTTCCCATGAAGCTCTCATATCCTCTTAAGTGCCCATTTCTTTAGTATTACATGAAATAAAACATAGAAAAACCACTCCTGATATTCTATTAATTTACTTATATATGTAGTATACACAAAAATAGAAGTACATATGTATTTATGTACTGTATGTATACATGTATGTATGTTTGTAACGTATGCGCTCCTAAACCGTTCATCCAATTAATTTGAAACTTTTCTAGATTTGTATCTGGAATATTACCATCCGTTAAAAACGGATCATTATTGAAGGAATTGGCCATGAAGCTTTTCAACCTATAAAATGTTTTTTTATTTTTATCAGATTTCAGTGTCGTTGACCTGTTGTCAAGAGCCGCATGCCCGCGTAGTAGCAGCAGGGTCTTTGCAGTTGAAACTTCATATTGACAGCCTTTTTTTCAGCTGTATTATTTAGACAGATGCCGGGAATACAAACCGGGTCATGGAAACGGGCCTTTTGACTGCAATGAGGGCCACAGTCTCGAGTCATTCGGGTTAAAATTTCATTTAAACCCATCGCCACTGCAAATGCAACAAAATTGAAAGAGAATTGAAACCTTTGCATTTGACTGATTAAACTCCTTCACCCAAATAGGAAGCGACGGGAAGTAAGGCCGGTAAGGAGTCTGAGTAGGCCTACACTGCTCAAACGCTTTCGTTTGAGAACCGCAGGAACGAAGTAGCGTGTCAGCTAGTATGTTTACATTTTTAAGTACAATAAAGTAAGTAAAACTCTTAACATTATGAAAGATCAAATAAAGTGAGGGTAAATAACAGACTCATTAAATAGTATGGAATACGAACAACTTAAATGAAACATGGTGTACACAACATTGGAAGTGAAGTCAGAAGTTCATCACAACAGAACAAGGTTACACAATAAAGAAAAACTTGAACTTACGTATTTTGCACCATATGGAAAAATTAAACAGCGTTTAGGAATTCTAACGATAATGTAAATTACCTCTTATTATTTTTTACACAATTATAAATGTGCTACGAAAAAGTGATTTTGTACGACCCTCGGGGCAAACTCTCCAAAAGAAAAATAGTAGGGTAAAAAAACACAAAGAATACATTGAAAAGAACACTAATATAATGCCATTTAGTTTTTTTGCTAATGTTCACACTGTTTAACTGCAGAATTGTAAGACTTGGTAATTGCAAACAACTTTGTCAACACATTCAATTAATGTAGTATACTCACCAACTATCACCTTCGCCAGCTTCGAATCTTGTAAACCAAGTTTATCCATTCCTACCACAAAAATTGTATGAGACAGCAAACTGCGGCACGATTGTTTTTTTTTTTAAGATATTTCTTGTTGTTCGAGCAACAGTTTCTCCCCCAATACGTCCTAGGTACAGGACCTAAAAAAATCACATCTAAGTAATATTTCAAATTTAACTGACGAGAGAAGAGTGCTGGCCCATAATTTTACAAATATGGATCCGCATATACTCACAAACTGGCACTTGTAAATAGAAACTAAAAAAAAAAAAAGGTTAAGAGAAAAAAATGTACGACATTTTGCTGACGAGATGAGATTCTTAAAGCAGTGGGATAAGCACACTGCAGGTCTGTAGTTGGTAATTGTTAGCCAAGCAGCCAGTATCTGAACCAAAATGGGTGGGAAATTTGATATTTAGAAACCGAAAATTTACTAAATATTTTTTTTGTAGTGGTGGGCTAATAGTAATTATCAGCATTTAAAATTTGCTCTTTAGTTTGAGTATATGTAAGGTGACTGTTAGCGAGTGTTTGCTACAATTTAGCCTACCACTAGAACAACATATTATCAATCGCCAGACATTAAGGGCCATGGGAAGGTAAAAGGCATGTTTATGACGAATAAAACTTCATCTATAAAACCTGAACTACTTAACATAAATTGACGGGTTTACTTTTGTGACTAGATGCTTTAATAGTGCTTGCTCGTTTGTGTATATAAATTACCATATTAACACTTAAATAACGTACAAAATAGAAAAACCTTTTTCAGAAAAAGGGCTAAAAAGCATAACATCTAGGGAAGTACATAATAAAATAAAAAATATTGAAATCTTAATTTTTAATTAATTTTGACATGTTCAATGCTCCAACGTGACACATTTTTCAATACAAATTTAAAATTCAATATTTTTGTACTTTTATTATTAAGCCTACAACTACCCATTATCCTGTATTATGCCACTAAAAATGAAATTGTACAATTTTTACGATTTTAAATTTTGTGGATTCCAGCCCTCAATTTCATAAACAGTTTTTTTTAATTTTTTACTAAAAAACTACGCATTATTTAAAGTAATTCTTTACATTCTTTACATTTGAGCATGCATTATTTAAACATCTAGTCGCCAAAACAAATTCCGTCTATTTGTGTTCAGCAGTTTAGATTTTATAGAAATTCTTTCATACCAGTCATAAATATGGCAATGCCCCGTAATGTAAGATAACTCCATTTTAAACTGTCCCACCCACCTTACTTCAGCTACTGGTCACCAAGCTAATTAATTGACAAGCACTAACTTATATGTATTACACTACTATGCATCACCTGAAGTTTACTGCACAATGATGCATCATTACTGCGATGACAAAATATCCAAAAATGCTCACCTGTTATTACTTGCAACTGTACATTTGTAATGCATATAATACTTTTGTTAAATATGTTGTTCAATATTTACTCTTATAATTTTGAAAAACAAAAATTTGATTTCTGTTACGTTTCATGGCATGTCATAACGTAGAGATGGGACGAGTCTCGGTTTTCGAGCCGAATTGAGTTGTAGCTATTTGCTGTAATCACATTTTGAGTCAAGTACCATCACTGTGACATTACAGTATTTCATTACCGTCCTTCCTCACAAAACCGTTGCCATTGCATAATGGTTAGGCCTACATATATTTTTTCAGTAAATAAATGTGGTAAAAATATTTTCATAGCATAAACGCAGCAATGGAATGTTTTATTTATGTTTGTTTCTGCGCCACAGGTATTTACGTTATGTTCAAGTATTTCAAGCCTTGGCAATGTAACAGGCTCCTCATTTGTTCATAAAGAATCAATAAAAAATAACCTTCACAACACACGTTATATTTTTATTCTTGTGCCTGCTCTGTTTGTAACATTGTTTTTTACTGCTCTGCTGTGCACCTGAGTTACCATATTAAGTGTTGATGAACTAACAGCCACTCGTTACTTATAATAAAAACATTTAACACATTACCAGGGAGCAGCATAATTTTCATTTGTGGTTATGGGTTTTTTATTTTAAATATGCAGCTAATAACAGAACTTAAAAATTTTAGCTCAAAAACATAATTTTTACCTTTATTATTGATGTAATCGTAAAGTTTTTTTATATATATTGTGTTAACACACTAAGTTTTGCAGTATACAAACGTTGACATACCTGCTACAGTGGTGAAGCCCAGAGAGATCTTGGAGAGGGGCCAAACCCTCTGATAACTTTTAAATTTATAACGTCAATTATGTCTACATCATTACAGTAGCCTATAGTTTTGTCTTTAGTAGTACTAACAGTACTTAATTAATGCTGGCCATTACATACGTTTTTCAGTTGATTGTAGGCCTATTTTATGGACAACAAAATGTAGTAGGTAATTTAATATTTTTGTTGAACATATTTTAGCATGTATTTTATCAGATCTGACCTCCTCCGTAAATGAAACATGGCTACCCCACTGACATGCTTTAATTACAAATTATTTTATGTCACTACGTACAAAAACGGCAGGGATGCAATAGAAATATAGTGTATTATGTTGGAATCACATCAGTGCAGAAAACTGTACACAAAGGGAACAGTGCAACACTAAATATTCTCGTTTTTTGTGTACAGTCGTTTTTTTTTTTCCTCGCGACAAATGCTATAACATTATTAGACGTTAATAGTTCGCTGCTGCTACGTAAGTTACCGGTACTAACTTGTTGTAGAATTACTCATGATTACCTAGACCATACGTTAATTTATAATTTTTTGTTATTAATGTAGGTGTATTTTCAATATCCACAGGCATTCCATGTGTGAAAATATAGTTACCATTACGCATTTGCATAAAAATGTTATAATTTACTTTTTATGTGCAGAAAAATTTTGTGCAAAACTTATAACATGCTATTTACTACCAACTTATCAGTTTCACCAATGTTCTGATACAAATTTAAATTCCACTTTTCAGGTGTACTGCGAATAAGATAAAATACTTTCTATTTAGGAATTGTGTTGGCATACAATTTTAATTAAACTGACATAAAATTCTTGATGCTGATTGGCTGAGAAGTTACTTTGTGTCGCGGACAATTGAAATTATTTGACATATATAGTGAGAATAAAATAAAGTGTACCGTTTGAACTTGAGCAGCTCCCTGTTCATTGTCACATACCTGTACATAACATTCATTAAGTTCATAGGCCCTAGTAATTTTTGCTTTGCTATTTTGAATAATGTATACAGTTTCACTGAGTTGTTGTTTTAGCTATGTTTTGAACGTTTAGGTAGGCCTACTTTTTTCTCAGCAGTTTGTGTTCATTGATGTACAAGATAACACAATTTTACCTTACTCAAGAACAGAAGTTGATCGAGTTAGGTCAGTTCACATTTTGGAGGCGAGAAAACATAGGGTCTAAATTGGGCAATGTCCAGACGATCCGCGTTGACAATCTGTTCTACCAGAGCTTTCCAAATTATTTTTCTAAACATTTTGAACCTATAGGCTATTTGCATAATCTTCAAATCATATGTGAGCCGGCAATACAGTATGTACGCAAAATTGTATGTTATACATAGCTTTCAAAATACCAACGTCACCATGTAGGAGTAGTGTAGTATAGTTCCTTCTATTGCAGGAGCCTAGGAGCGGGATCCGGGATCTGTTCAGCATGTGTCTCGTAATTATTTGTGTACGGTCTACCCACCATCTTGGTTAATGTCCGTTGTCTTGATACCTAGCTACCCTCATTGGCTCCACCATCTATCTTGTTTTTTTTTAAATTAATTTTATTGTTGTCCTCTAGGTAGGGCTGCCAGTAGTTACTGATCGCCTCCTAGATGGCGTTGATTATTAAGACTTTGGTGCTGAGTCTTTCCACCAGAAGAGCTAGTAGCTATACCAGTCGTATTGGTTCTAGTGTCGTCTGCTAGATAGCGTTGATGTTGTATGTATTACTGGTTTAGTCCGTCTCCATTTCCAAGTATCACCATTAAGAGCGCTACCGCACCTAACCTAACTTAACCTGACCTATCCTTCTAACAAGTTACATGTCTAGCCTTGTTTCTGTTCTTCCTTTAACCTAACACTTATTTTCCCTTGTATGTCTGTCTTGTATCATAGTATACTGCTAGGAATTCTTCTAGTATGTTGCATTCTCGTAAGGCGTTGAATATGTTCCACTCGTGTAGGCCTTAGAGTATTTTTTTTTCTGTAAGGTGTTTATAAGTAGTGTAGGGTAGTATTATTTTACCTTTAGTAATAAATGCCTTGTTCCAATTCTTGTAATACGTTATTCTTGCTATGATTTGTTAGGGCTTGGTAGAATTTATGCTACGGCTAGGCCATTTATTTAATATGTTTTTAATGCTGAAATCATAACTTAACCTGACCTAACCTGACCTCCTACCATGTTACATATCTAACCTTGTCTCCGTCTATTTCTTTAACCTAATACTTTTTTCCTTGGTTTGTATGACC
>PNEQ01023687.1:8461-35096 GCA_003012365.1 Medauroidea extradentata | reverse complement strand
ATTAGAGATGACTCATTTTTTCCTCCTCCACGTACAATTGGGGAAAACTGTGTTTTACCACACGTTATTGTAGGAGACGAAGCGTTCAAACTGTCAACGCACATGATGAAACCTTACTCAAGAAGTGATGCTCGCGAAGACAACAAGAAAGGTATTTTCAATTATCGGCTATCACGTGCGAGAAGGGTCTCAGAAAACGTATTTGCTCTCCTGAGTCAGGTTTTTCGTATATTCTATACACCAATAGCTGTTGATCCGAAGGTTACTGATTATTTGGTCATGACTGCTTGCTGTCTTCATAACATGCTCCGAGACGCTTACCTTGAAGAAAACAACGTATGTTATTTTTCCCTTTCAAACGCAGAGAAACGACCACAGATAATGTAACATCTTTAGTGGCTAGGGGTGGCTATGGAAATCTTGAAGGATTTGCAGTAAGGAGACGTTTTACTGACTCCCTACTTCAGTGGTAATACTGGGTCGGTACCGTGGCAAACGAATCTAGTAACGAGAACTGATCGGCAAGAATGAAAACCAACAAGTGTTGTTTATAACAATGGACTATTAATTATACAAGTGTTGTTTACAACAATGGACTATTATATAAAGCAGTTCTACTACGATACTCTAAATATAATGACCAACTTTTTATTAATAAACATACATAAATAACCATATATATTACACGTTGTTGTAATTTTTTATTATGAATGCAATATTTTACATACCTGGTACTTTCAGAGACATCGCAATTTCAATCCATACATTATCCTTCACATTTACATCTTTGTACAGTTCATGTCGGGGGTTGTACAAGCTTGGGTGTCCTCGTACTAGCTCAATCAATACTCCATCATCCATTTTGAGCAATTTTCCCCACAGCAAAAGGCGAGTAAACAATGTAAACGCTTACAGCCGCGCGGCTAGACTGCTCTTGACAGCAGTCGCGTCGTACGACTCTAGCCGCCTCACTAGAGTCGCTTCAGTCGCGCGGCTACATACGCCACATTCGAATGGCTTCCATTTGTTTACATACAAAGCAGTTACGCGTGGCTGGAGTCGCGCGGCTGGATTCGCTTGAGTCGCCGCATAGGAATTCCACCTTTACATACGAACATTGCAAGTTACATAAAAGCCTGTAATAATGAAAACACATAGTTTAAACTACTTGACACAATTCAATTATAATTATTTTGTCGACTATAATTTCATAACACAGAGGTGAAAACACGAAAAAATAGTAAATGCACTTTCTTAGTTGCGAATGAAAAATAATGTTAATGTTAAATTTTTACAGTGGCAAAATGTTATATCAAACTCTATAAGAATTAATTATATTTTTTCTTTCATGTTAACAGCGTGTTTTTAATATAACATTGTAAAACGAACTTCAAAAATCAAAATCCATTTGGAATTGAATCCTTGCTGTTGCTGTTTTTCACAAGTTTGTTATTATAACGTTTAATAGCACAACTTTTGGCCAAATATAAACATTTTTAATACTTGCAAATTTATTGAACCCATGCGACAGTTTTCAAACCCGGGTTTTTAATTATTTGCAACACTCCGAAAATAAGAGCTAACAAAATGTATGGGACTGATTTTTAATGAATCTGACCTTAGAAGAAGAAAAGGGTCAAGAATATATTCACTGATTGCAAAACAAGAATTTAAAACCTTCTGCACTATTATAATTTTACTTGAAGTTATTACAGCCTTTATGTAAGTCACTACACATATTTAAAAAAAAAAGGTGGGTTCTCCCATTGAACGGTATTTGCTTAGCGTTGAATTTGGTAACACACATAAATGAATTTATAAATAAATGAATAAATAAATAACTAAATACAAAAAAAAACATTCTTGCCAACTAGGTTACGCCAACTACTAACAAAGGATTTTCTTAATGTTAATCTAGATGTAGGAAAATTTATTGTTAGGCTTTATTTTTTTTATTCAGTAATGGTGCGAAATATGTTAACGTTATTCAAACTATAAATTATACATTCCTACTGAAAAACAGAACCCCAAAATTCTTAACTGCATAAGAAGCTGTGGCGGTCAAGCACTTGCCTTACACCTAGGCGATCCGAGTTCTATCCCTGGTATTTGATGTACGTCCATGTAGGATTGTGTCAGATGATGTCACAGTTTGACCTTTTTTTCTTTCGGGGATCTCCCATTTTCCTCACCCTTGCATTCCGACACTTCTCGATACTCATCTCATTCACTTTCGTAGACTCTGAATATCTTTGATGATAATATCCTTCAGTTCGGAAATAACCTAAGTAATAGTTTATTAACTACTTTATGTTGACATTTCCAGTATCTGTTTTTTCCTGGAGTGGTTAGTGGCTGATGTGGTCGTTCTTTGCTGATTTGACGAATCCTGACTATATCTTTCTCTCACACCCATGTACTTTGCTGCTCTTGCTGGTTGCTCTGCGCTCTTAGAGGCTCAAACATTTACTTGTAGTTTCTGCATCACAACACTGAATAACTGTTTTTATTATTTCCCGCTCTCTGCTATGCATCTCCTTACCGCATCCTGCAGGCTACCACCTTCACCTTACATTTTCGGGTATACACTGAGAGTCAATATTTTCCTAACAGCTACTACATGACTATCGAATGTATGTTTTCTTCTTATCTCCTCTTCTTCCCTGTCCCGCCGTCGCCGCATCCCCGCGCTGAGAGGAGCCAAGATAACTACCTACTATAGTAGAATGTTCAGCTTACATAAGCCAGCATGGTTGGTGAGGTCTGAGAATGTTCTGGACGTTGTTGTGGGCAACTGTAAATACTGGCCGACTGCGCACATTGACTGAGTGATTGCGGTGTTTAGCTGGTGAGTGTTCGCGACGGACTTGGCAGCGAGAGACGAGACAGGACCAGCAGATCTAGTAGAGGCTATGGAAGTATGGACGACGGCGACGCTCTTCGAGTGGTGTGAGTAAGTGTGACAGTGGACAAACATGTTGAAGTGTAATTGTGCATTGTGAGACATTTCTAGATAGAAACTTACGTGATCAGAGGATCAATGTGTGAGAGAGAGATGTTATTAATTATGTATTAGAATAGTAAATTAGGTTTTTAGGGAGATAACCTGTATATGATGTCTGTAACTTTTTATTTGAAAAGTGTTAATCGTGAGTGTTTTATACTTGTATTCTTAATGTAGTGTGTTTATAGAGATTATAATTAAATTAAAAACTTTAATTAATTTATTTAATTATCCAAGTCCTCCTACTCAAACGAACGTGGCGTGCCCAGGACAGCAAAGTTATTACAGTATGTACGCAAATACTAATTTTATAAAGTGATACTTCAAGCATATTATAAGAAAGTTGTGAAGTTGAAAATTGTAGCATTTCAAGGGTGATTAACAGCAACTATGGCAGCGTCAAGTTCCTACGAAAACACTGAGTGATGCCTTTGTGATGTGTTACATCTACTGTAAAATTCAGAATGGAGATGTTCCTCAAAGGTGTCAGATTTCTTGTACCTTTCACGCCTACCTCTAAGTTAACGAAAATCTGTAGATCGTGTCATAAGGTGCTTGCTGAAATCTGCAACCTGCCCTTATCTAAAGAGATCCAAGAAGATTGAAACATGAGTACATCAATCTTATCCTTGGATGACCTTACAGAAGGATAAGAATTGGGATTTTTCTAATACAGTCGGCCCGCCTTATCCACGGTATTTTGTTCCAGAAAATCCGTGGATAACGAAAACTGCGTATATTCAAGTCACCTTAATAAGCTACATAAACCACTGTACGCATTTTATGTAAAAAAATTTAACCAGTAAATCCACTTACTACTACATTTGTGTGAGGTACATATCTTTATTACGTTCATAAAGTGTTCCACAACATTTAAATATCGTAAAAATGCTACGTCACATGCGCAATGCGGTGTGTTAGATACAGCGGCAGTCACACTGCGAAGGACGCAAAGACTTGGCAACAGCGTGTCGCGAGCCAGGTGGTCTGGCTGATGTCGCAACACGGCACGGCCTGATGCACCACGCTCTCTCTCCACATGCTCTTTGCTCTCCAACTTACACTGCCAAGGATGTGCGCTGTGCGAAGAGGGAAATGACGCCACAAGAGTTGATAGAATTATATTTGATAACGCTATTTCTCACGTTTAATGCTTACTTATTTCTGTCAGTCAAACACACAAAATAATAGTGCAACAAGCACAACTACGACTACACAGGCGTAAATATTTTACAATAGTCTGTAAATATTTTTTGCTTGTATGACATGCATATAAATTACGGAAAAGAATAGGATTACAAACATAAAATATTTTGACCATAACTAAGCGGAGTCTTTGCCGGTGTCGAATTTTCACCTTTGACGCATGGGAACAGTGTAGCGATAAGAGCCAGTATCCCACACTTAACGAGAAGCATATCGCCTCTGTTTACAGCGCGCCAAACTGACGTGTAAGGTTTCCCTTGTAGCCTTTTTCCTACAGGACTTTATAGCCGTCAAACTTGGCTAAAATCTGTTTTTTCACGTGGTTGTTTATCAAGTTATATGAAATGGATTTGTACAAAATTGAGATCTACAAGTACGTTGGACTTTAATACAGTGCCGCGTTCAATAAAATGATAGGCTCACCGCTTAAAGTTTCACAGTAAAGTCGTTATGGCGGGAACTCTGCGCGCGTGTTTACAACTTTGGGCGTAGAGGCGATATCACAATACGTGTGCCGGCCGACATCGCTCGTAGCGCCACATCAATTTTCACCTCACACGTACAAACTTATCCTTCACCAGGCAGCCGCCTTAAGGATGTTAGCAGTTTCGTTTTTAGTACGGCATCACTGATTACACTTAAATAGACTTAGCATGATTTTTTTTTTCCACACATAAAAGAATTTTAAACCTGTGTAAACATGGATAAGGACGAAGTTTTAGCGGTTTTCATTTTAATGCAGCGCCCTTGATTACACTAAAATTAACTTGGCACAATTTTTTCTGCAGTTTTCGGTGCAGTACTAACATTTGATCTTATTTATCTAGTTTTGTTTCGTGACATACGCATGATACACTCGTTTTTCCCCCGTACCAGCAGCCAACTTTTGCAACAGACGTATTGTCTTTTATTAAATGTAGCGTTTTCATTTTTTCATTCAAATTAAGAACTTGGCGAACTCTCTTCGATTTTGAAAGATCACTACAGTATTTATTTTTAGGAAACATTACGCTGCAGGCCACGGAATCGTGTATAATTGCACACAGTACATGCACTTCAAGGCCATGCCCTACGTGCAGGCGGCAAGCGGGTAAACAAGACAGTGTAATTAAATACACGAGTGTGTTCTGCATGGAAACAGTTTGCAAGCAAGCAAAGTGGCTCTTGGGATATATCAAATCATTTTGTTTTGAAAGTGTGTGACGAGCGACAGGATGTATGCGAGTGAAGTACCCCCGCCGCCCGCACATTCGACACAGCTTCGCTTCTTTGCAGCTCCTGCTCATACTGCATCATACTAACGATAACTGCGAGTACCTAGCACATTGCATAACGAAGCAGATAACAGGAGCTGACAACACAAGACTAGCTGCTCTCGTGCACTGCAAGTGAGGCACTAGTAGTTCGTGCAGCACATAGTGCGCGGCATGCACGAAAATAGAAATTTCTTAAAAATTTCATATTTATGTAAACAAATTTTTTTCCTCAATTTCCAACTACAGTTGGTGAAAACCGCGGATACGAAGTCCGATAAAATTTCGATACTTTAAAATTTTGTGGAAGAACATTTTTTTTGTTCAAATGGTTTTATATTTTTGGTAGGTTAACCTTTCGCTTCGTGTTGGGGAGTTTCGTACTTGAACTAGGCCGAAAAGGTGTTGAAATTTAGAATTTAGTTTTTGCAGTTTTTTTGTTTAGCAATCTCGCGCACGGCGCAAGGTCACTGTTCGTTTACCGTGTTGTTGGTAACAGGCTGAGTTGTCGTCTCTTAAAGGTGTGGTGTGACGCGTGGATGTGCGTGCATAGCTTTTTTTTTATTTGTGGCCACTATACACTATAGCTTGGTTGAGTAGGGAGTGCTGGCGTACGCGACCTTGGTAGGAGGTTATCAATCGAAGGCATGCGTCCACCTTCCCCCCACCTTTGCTCGCCTTTGCTCTCTTTCTTTCTGTCTCTTTACTCTCTCTCTCTCTCTCTCTGTGCACGCTGCACAATGACTCTTTCTGTCTCTTTCTATTCTGACACTCTCTCCGTCCTTCCCCTCTCCCCCCTGACTCTTCCATTCTCTGTTCTGCCTAACGTGAGTGTTTTGTCTCTAGTCTTTGTCAAGTGTCGAGGACGCGTCGTTTTACTTATTGATTGGTCGGTGTGTCTAGTTGCTGTTGAGCGATTGGTGCTTTTACTCCACATGGAGTCGGGTCGATACTCGGTGGCGTGTTAGTTCATTACCCCCCGAGAAGAAATGCGCTGAGTGTTTGAGTGTTTTCGGTATGGCATGTTTTGCCATCTTGGCGAGAGTGGCTTGGTGATTGTGGTACGAGGCAGACGTGGGGTGACCCACGGAGGGGGTTGTGGACTGGTCAGCATGGTTACTTAAGTTAAGTATACTAGGTTTTTAACCTTTTCTTGTAGTTTGTAGGTATTTTGTTTTCTGCTGATAGCGTCATGTAGTTGATTTATTGTACGACTGCTTGGCAGTCGTGGAAGCAGTCTGCTGTTAAGATCCGATGAAACATGTAGAGAAGCTTGCCGAGGCGGTGAGTCTATTGTACTGTCGCTAGACCGCCTAAGTTTCTTTGACGCTATGAGACGCTAAATACAGTCGTGGTTGAAGTTAGGTTAGGATTGACGCTATTGGAACTGATAGTTGAATTATCTATAAGATAACTTTGTTTTTCTTTCTTATCATTAGTTTAGTATTTTTTTAAATTTTAACTGAGGTAGGAGACGAGTCGAGCTGAGTATTTTAATGTTTTCATTTGGTCTATTAAAGAGTTATGTGGACTTTGACTTCTTGTCCAGTTACAGGTCGCAAATAATTTAATTTACTATTTCCTTGTTTGTTTAAGGTTTTTGACAGTTATTTCTAACATTTTAGGCGAGAGATATTTCTTTTTATAATTTGTCTTTTCTTGTGGTGATATCGATTTTGCTATTGATTTAGTTTTTTTTGGTTTGTCTTACTGTTTAAAGGAATATTCTATTATTGTGTGTTAAAAATCTTTTTCTCTTAGTTGAGGACCAAGGTAATAATTCTCGCAGACAACAGTCCTTCGTTTTTTTTATGGATTATTTTAAAAATTCAAATTCTTGTAGAATCTTTCAGACTAAGCTGCTGTAATTATTTAAATTTCTCTTAGTTGAGGACCAAGGTATAATTCTCGCTAACAACAGTCCTTTGTTTTTTTATGGATTATTTTAAAAGTTCAAATTCTTGTAGAATCTTGCAGACTAAGTTGCTGTAATTATTTAAATTTGATTCTGTGCGTAAGTTGTGATTTTTATTACTTTCTGTCTCTATTGACATTCTAAAGAAGCCTTACTGAGCTATTTCTGTGTGATTGTTGTTTTTAAATGTTTTGGGAAAGAGAACACTACTACTGTAATCTTTATAAAAAGTAAATGTGTTTTAGATTTGTTTAACTGAAGCGAAACATTTTGTTTCAAGTATAGTAAATACTGAGCAGCTACTCTTGATATTTACCCTAATTTCAGTTTTACTAGATTATTATTATTTTTTAAATTTTATTCCTAGTCTTCGTCAGCGTGCTTTAGCGGATTTAGTATTTTTTTTTTCTTTGTAGATTATACTAGTTTTAATTTGATTTTTTACATAACAGATCCCTGAACCTCTCACTTGGTAACTCCGACCCCAGTACCTATGCTCCCTAAGAGCTGCTGCTACCCCTGTTGTGTGAAGTTTAGTTGGGGCTTCGTGCTACCCCTGGTCGCAGAATTCATAATTTTTTTTGTACTGCATGTGGTGGAGGTTTGTTGTTTGTTTTACTGATAGTTTTGTTGTTTAATACCTAATGGAGTGGAATCGTCAGCGGTTTTGGCTGACGACGACGAAGCCCGTTACACGATATTCCCACCTTAACGGGTGGTGTATTGAGCAGAGCCTGTGTCCTAAAGACTTCCAAACTTGTTAAAATGATTACAGCCTTTTCCTTCATACGTTCGGTGATTGTGACTCTACGTCAACTTTTTTTTCCAGAAAGAGAAAGCTGAAATTTGTTAAGATGCTGGGGAAATAAAGTCAGCTGAATGAACCTGCTAGCTAGCAAAGCCTAAACTAGTGCAGATGAGGTTGATGTGGCAGGACTGAAATACATTGTGGCCATGTATTCTTGGATGGAGAGGTGTAATATGTTTGAGAAATGTTTGAGAAATCACTACAAAGAAATTAATTTAACCTTGCTTCTCTGCCTCCAATTCCAACAGCTCCTCACCAGCCATTCTGTGAGGTTATTTTTGCAAGTGAGAAATTGTCATAACACACAAATCGATTCACTGCTATGGGGCTGGGAGACCTCAAAACACGATTTCCTCCCAGTTACGAAAAGTAGTGAACACCTGAGGAACTCCTAGAAACTGTATCTTGTGGGTGTGCCAGAGGTTGTCACATGGAGACTGCTTGTGTTGCAAAAGTTATTTGAAGTGTACAACAATCTGCAAGGTGTGCAAAGGTTCATTGTGTACAAAGGTGCCGAGGTAGGGAGTAACATTGGAGGGTGGGCAGTGGGTGAAGTTGGGGTTTAAATGGGAGTTTGGGAAGAGGACGGGGTGAGATGGAATGAGATGCCGCTGGGTGAAGGCCAGACGAATTATGGCGCGGCCATTGAGAGGTGGGCTATATCAGGCAGTGGCGGAGACTTCCCTCTGGATCCAAAATGTTCTCTAACCTCAAGTACCTCCCGAACAAGCTTCTTATCTCTTGCCTAGCCTTCAGTTTCCTGCCTGATGGTTTTGGCATAGCCTGATCCTAGCTCTGATGAGAGTTGAGAGGAATATATTGGTCAGCTGCTAGCGTTGGCCAGTCTCGTGGGATCGCCAGTATGGCATGAAAAGCAGTGGTGTGGCTGAGCTTATTGTTGCAAAAACAAAACTGAAAATTTGGGGTGCTGATCATACTCGAAAATAAAGGTTTTTGGTTAAATAGCACCTGGAGAAATCAGATTTATTGTATATAACAAATTGCTGGAAGGCTAAATTATAATTGAAAAATAAGTGTGAATGCCTTAGACATCATATTTCTACCCATAAGCAGTAAATGCACTACGCCAACATTGCCATCAGCAAAGGCAATGGCAGTGCATAAAGGCTGTGTCAGTGGCTGCCGGCCCGCTGAGACATGCAGAGTTTGCGGCGCGCTGGTGGCCGGACTGTGCCGTGCGGTGCCAAGCCAGTGTGTACCTAAATCTTTTGTCTCACTCGGTTAGTCCGATGAGCGAGCATGTAGGCACTCACAGCGTATCGTGTGGCAGCATAGAGAACAAAGGCTGAGGTAGTGATTCATTGCTCTGCTAAGAAGAGCCACAGTAGAGTGTGCTCTCTTAATTGCCAACAACTGCAGACACAGTGCAGTTTATGCTGCCACCACTTTGGAGCATTCATGTGCCATACAGCTCACTATCAGCCATCCTTTAAGGAGGGATATCAGTCACCATATTGGATTGTTTATTTATTGTTATTATTGTTATTATTATTAGCTTTTTTAAATTCGGAGAAGAAATGTGTGAAATTAGCAATTGTAGCATTAATTCTATTTATCTTGTGCTAAAGTACAAGTATAGCATTTTAATTTTTAGTGTTTGTTTAGGCTGCAATGAGTCAACCAATTTATGTTATATTCTTAGTTTTACATACTGATTGTGGTCTAAATATACGTTTAAAGTTCAACTGCGATGCATATGCTGTAGCACAACGTAAATATAATTAATGCTCTAATTTCAAATTTAAATTTTTCCTCTCAGAATTTAAAAAAAAATGTGAAAAATTACATAATTCAATATTTTGATAGATACTCTACCTTTAGCTTTCACTATCGCTGCTTCACATACATACTTTGAACGGTGCTAAGCATTATTTTTATTTTTGATATTTGATATTTAAATCTAGTAATAGTTCATGTTATTTAATTACTTTTTTGAACAATAGGCAATTAAATTTTGGAGCTGTACAGTGAGAAAAAAATCATTTTTGAGATTATGTTGAAAATGTGGAGTGTGGGTCTTACATGGCGGCGAGTGGTACATGGGTAAATTCGGTAAGTATCGATATTATTTCTTCAATTTAATTAACAAAAGTTGTTAGGTTGTCAAAATTATTTAGAATGAACAGATATTTAATTCAGTTATAGTTTGAGTTTGCACCTATCATCATATTGTTTCTGATAATCTTATATGCAGTTATTTACAGTCATTGTGAATATTTATTTATTAAATCACAAAACAATTTACTGTTCTCAACATAATGGAGGAAATATCAGAAAAGTTAATATAATGTCAGAAAAGTTAATCTGATGTCAATCTTATGTGTATGATCATTTCAAAAATGTTTATCCTCTGTAATGTAAGTCTTCTTTCTTTCCTTAAAAATTAAATTATCTGCTAAATTTAGGTTACATAAAATTGATAACTACAGCCTAAATCCAACAATCTAAAAGAAAAACAAAATATTTCTCACTAAATCATTCATCGTTATGTAACTGTAATTATAAAATAAGATGTATATGTACGAAGCAAAATGTAGTGTATAAGTGTTTGCAAAAAGTAGAATTAAAATAAAATGTGTTTTTTACATAGATATTAATGGTACTCATTTTAATCATAATTTAATTAGCTACATTTTACTTCATAACACCTTTTTGATTGGAGGCTTCACTTAAGGATAATTTGAAATAAACAAGAGTAAAATGTATATTTTTAGTAATTTTTTAAAAACTGCAGTTAATTCTTCTTCCAAAAATCAGAGCAAACCTAGTATGATATTACTACGGGTGTACTTAATTGGTTAAAAACCTTTCTATCTTTCCTCTAATTATTTGTCATCAAAACTATATTTTACTGGCCTAATTGATTACTTGGATCATTTTTGGTTGTACAATGTGTAAATAAGATCAGTGATGAAGCGTTGTCATGCTTCTGAGGAACCGGTATAAGACCGGACCGTACACCATGAGCACATGGAATCAACAGGCGTGCTGGAATCTACAAATAAGAGAGTAATTTCCTATTATTGGGGTAGTATTTCTGGAGAATACATTCCTTGTTTGAATACTACTGGCTGGTGATTTATCATCACCTACACCTATTAGTTAAATGATTTCTGGAGAATACATTTCTTGCTTGAATACTACTGGCTGGTGATTTACCAGCACCTACACCTATTAGTTAAATGATTTCACAGTCAACTTAGAGTAGTGCATTGTCTTTGCTAAAAAGTGCTTTCCTTTGGACACTTCCACGCTTTACCAATAGATAAGCTACATAATGATGCAACTTAACATCTTTCTCTCTCTCTCTCCCTCCTTCCCTCCCTCCCTCCCTCCCCACCTTTTTTTCCAATGTGTGTGTGTGTGTGGCTAGGTGTATGTGTATGTATGTGTGCGATTTTTAATATACTGTTGAGCCGAACACTACTCAATCTACTCACCAAGACTTACTGCCTTCATTGCAAGACTCCCTTAATGATTAACCAAAACTTCAACTCGTGTATTACATAGGGCAAGACTCACAAATATCACCTACTATATGCTTATAGCAATTAGTGACAACAGGTTATTTTGTACCATTCTTGAGCAAGAAAAGGAATTTCCAGTAATTTTAAAAATTTTCTATTCGCAAACTGAACAAACGTTACAAATCCTTTACAGTTAATGAATTTCAATGCAAACAATGCACCAAATTACGTCTCTCTCCTTAGACTTATTGCCTCTATCAAAGGCAATTTCCCTTTTGCCTTCTTATCATGAAAGAAACATAACACACACTTACTCTCCTATGCTTACATTCTTCCCATTCAATACGCATATTTCGCAACACCTCATTCGTCCATAACTCCTTCCCTTGACTAATTAGAAATGGGCAGATCCCTCTTGAACTCTTGATTATCGCGAATAGTCTCTGGATACCTAGAAATGACAAAATGTGTAGTTGCCTTATGTAGGCGCACCTCCCTTATGGTCTCTGATAACACCCAGGAGAACTGTGATCCACATTCTCCTTGGAACATACTATGTTGACGTCGACGACAGCCGATGGTAGTTAAATCAGACTTACCGAGCCTCCAGAACCTGCCTTTCCCACAGACATTACATTTTCCAGATGCTGTCTGGTTTTACTTCTCAATCCTCTCGCACTATCAGTAAATTATGACATTTACTATGCTCCCATCGCGACGTCGACATAATACTCCTCTACCTCGCACACTGGTCTACAGGACAAGTTAAAAGACTTCCGCACCAATGTGTGAGCACCTTCACACCCAACTGAAGAGTGAGCTCCGAGTCTCGGTGCCCCTCTAAGTTCTGCTAGCCGACCAGAGCGCCCCTACCGCTGGGCCCCAGAACCCGACACTCCTCTCCTCCCCAGGCCTACCCCTCCATGCCCAGTGCAGTGACAGGTCCGGAGTAGAATGGGGGAGCCCGAGCACCAGCGACCGGGGCTTTCACTAATGCTCAACTAAGGAAGAAAAACAAGCGCCCTATTTAAAACTCCTACCCCTGCTAAAATCATCACGAAAATAACTCCCTGTCTTTGTGTTAGTAAGAGAGGATCAGTTTTCGCAGGGAGCTACAATTCCATTATTTTAATTCATTCACAACACTTAAGTAGTTCCACCAGATGACAAATCATAAGAAAATAACATAATTTACTACATTTGTTTATTATCCTCCATTTTTAATCATCCATGGGTCCTGCCCATATGGTGATAGTGACTAATGGAGATTTGAAATGGGATTTGACTGAATGTGATGAAGAAAATTTAATTATGTACATGAGCTGTTAAAATTCATGTTAGTTTTATTTTGTTTGGGTGCAATAAATCTTGAATTTTCAAATTGTAAGTTTTGTTTCTTTTCTTTTTTAAATTTTAAGTAAATGAAGTGCAAACTAAATGAGCTTGATGCAAAAATTCTATCAATTTAAAAATTAAATTTCTTTTATGTCTACAAATTTTTAGTAGAACACAATTGTACTTGCGTATCTAATTTTCTGTGGCTAGTGTTTTGTAAAAGCTGGTTTCCAATTAATTTTGTTACACCAATGGTGTTGTAAGTGGTCATTTTAGTTATAAACATTCAGTAAGTTTAGGTGTCTCTACGTTTATTGCACTAATTTCTTGAGTTTTGCAAAATGTGGGAACACAATTGTTTGAAGTTTCAGCTTTGGTCTGTATGCAATTTGTGCTGTATTGTATCCTTCTATACCATTTCTTCTCGTGGATGAATAATCTTAAGTGCACAGTATTTCAGCTGATAGCAAATCTGTCATGGATATACTATTTCAAGGAAGTGTGTGTTTCTTGTTTATTTAAAAGCCCAATATTTTTTTAACCACCCAACCAAGTAAAACTCAAACCAAGAAAACCCAAACTAGAAAAAAACACTGAAACTAAATCCTAAATCAAACGAACCTAAAATTAAACGAAATAAACCACCCAAAAATGAGGGCACCTGCTCACATAAGATGACCAACCCTATCGACTTAAACTGGAAAAGCACCGCTCCACTTCATCCAATTTCCAAACCATACCAATTATTCACACCTTACTCAGATACAAACACATATTCACAAAATCTCCAAATTTGTTACAAGGCAAAGAACACGTCTTATTATCACCTTACTTATAAAATCTTAATTACACATTTCCATACATAAACAATCCATTATAAAATCAGGCACCCTTTACATACAGCCAATATCACAATTTAATAATATATTTTCACTTAAACCCTAAAACAGTCATCATCCAAGAATAGTATTCTTTCAAAGTCCTTTACCTCATGTGCATGAGTAAATCATCAATTTACCTAATGAAATTCACCTTTTAAATAAAACACCTCATTCTCAAACACTGCTTAAATAGAGCCATAACGTTACTTACAGAAACATAACTGGTTTCTTAGAAACCTACTTACTTACCTAACCCAATATACATAATTGATATTATTTAAGAACTGACGCTGGCCAGTGATTTACATACACATATAAATGACAATACACTTTAACTCAAATACATCTCTCGGTCTCTAGCCCAGTATGGAGGGGCGAGATATTAGCCTTTCTCGCGTTAAAGGGCTGACTGTCTCTCTTAAGACACGAGGTGTTGGCACCAAGCCTCTTTATGAGGGTGTATGGACCTTCAAAATGAGGTGAGATTTTAGTGGAAATCTTAAAGGATAGGTCAGACAACCAAAATCTTCTACAAAGCCCTCTATCGCCAATCTGAAAAGAGTTAGCACTTCTGCCCACGTTATACCGTGCCGCTACCATTTGTTGAGCATCTTCCAACCGTTCTTTTACTCGTTTTACCATCACTTTTCTTTGTTGTTCCGAGTGTCTCGAATCTCATACATTCAATAATGGGTGTGTTCAGTGCCGTCCCAAGAAAATTTGAGCAGGGTTCTCCCCAGTAACCTTCATGACGAGCATCATTCACCCTATGTTAATCCAAGGGATCTGATTTTCCCAAGTTGTATGGACGTGATCACTAAAGATTCCCAAGCTAGCTTTAAGGTTCCTATTAACCCTCTCTACTAAATTCCCTTGGGGATAATACGGACCGCTAAAATAATGCATTACACCGCAAGCTATACACATTTGTGCTATAATTCCCGACTTGTAAAACATGCAGCATTATCACTAACCAGCTCAGCAGGAACACAGAACACCCTCCAAACATTGTTCTCCAAAACCCAGACGAGTGCTGCAGCTTTCATACTCGTCACCAGAAGGAGAAAAACAAACTTGGAAAAAATATCCAATACACCTAGGATGGCGACGTTTACCTTTTTGGAATGTAAAAGCTGCCCAAAAACTTCAATATGGACTTTAGCCCACGGGCTTGTCGGCATCTCAGCCGCGCACAAAGCTAATCTGGTGTTTCTGGGGGCTTTTAACTTGTGCCTTTTTCGCAGCTAATTACATATTTCATAATTTCCTTAGTCATCCTGTCCCAATAGAAATATCTCTTAATTTTCTCACTCGTTTCATGGACGCCCATGTCTCCACCATCCGGCTGATTCATAATACTTCATAATCATACCTCAAACTGTTTGTGGTGCTACTACCCTCATTCTTGCTCCTACCATAGGTATATAATAGAACATATCCTTACTCCTTACATAAGAACTTGCTACACCCACATTAATATCTGCGCATATCTTCCTGCATTCCTACCCCCCTTGCTGATGTTGCACTTTGACACAAATGATTCCGGGTAGGACAACAAAGGCACCACCAATTCCTGTTCGTTTCCAGATTCTAGGTCTAAAATTTCTTCATCGAACAAACGCGAAAGCGTTTCAGCCACCGGGTTCGATTTCCCACTCACATGATGTAACTTAAAACTGAAGCAATTTAACTGCAGCACCCACCGACCCAACTTACCCAGCTGGTGGGGGTGCCCCAGGATCCAAGAAAGGGCCTGATTATCAGTATACGAATTAAACTCAATCCCCTCTAGAAAGCTATAAAAACATTCCATACTGAAAAGGCATGCTAAATAAGCCACCGGCTTAGCTGTTCCACTTCCTTCGTCATCCTGACTCAGGACTGCCCACAAAGCTATTGAAGAACATCCACATGCAAACTAAATATTTTTTCAAAATTGGGCAAGCTTAGAACAGGTTCTTCACACAGGT
The DNA here is from genome assembly GCA_003012365.1 of Medauroidea extradentata. Lineage (NCBI taxonomy): Eukaryota > Metazoa > Arthropoda > Insecta > Phasmatodea > Phasmatidae > Medauroidea > Medauroidea extradentata. The sequence goes on along the minus strand of PNEQ01023687.1, from coordinate 19,236 downwards.
ATTTTAAACGTACTTTATTCGTCACCCCAGACAATGTCAACACCTTTTCTCTTCTACTTATTCAAGGGGTCCGCAATTGCGGATAACCTCAGAATAAACCTGGCATAATAGCCCACCATACCCAAAAATCGTTGTACCCCTTTAATAGGATTATGTCTCGGGAACTCTATAATTGGTTTCACTTTCTCCGGGTTAACCCTCAATTTACTGTCACTTATCACATAACCTAAAATTTTTGCAGATTCCTTACACATTGCAACTATTTTTTAATTAATTGTCAGCACCGACTCCCTTAATTTTAATAATACCTTATGCACATGCTCCAGATGGTCGATCCACGTCTCACTATTCGCAAACACGTCATCAATGTAATGGAGTATAAAATTGAATTAGTACTCCGACAACACCTTGTCCAAGACCCTCCTCAGAGCCTGGCTTCCGAAATTGGTGCCCATCGGTATACGCATGAACTCAAACTGAGTCCACTGGATGCTAAAAGCTGTATATTTTTGACAATCTTCGGGAAGCCGGACGTGATACAAACTGCTTTTGAGATCCAGGATTGTAAAATATTTTGCTTTTCCAAGGTGTAGTAACACTCCTACAGTGGGAAGAGGGAACCAATCCAGTGGAACTCTAGCATTAAGCTTAGCATGATTTACCATTAATTTGAAGTCACGTCCACCCAGCTAGCTTACCAAAAAGCCAGATGATGGAAATTCGGAGTTGGACGGAACCACTACTCCCGCTTTTAGTAATTTTTCCATTTTTTCCCTATAAAGCCTCAGTTTAACAGGTGAGCCCTGAAATGGTTTACTCCTAAACAGTGTTTCGTCAAACGAATTGAATTTATATTGAACAATGTCACAGTTGCCTATTTTTTCAGTCACCACGTCATTAAATTCCTTCGAGATTTTCTCCACTTCGTTAACCTTCTCTCCTACCTGACTCACCATCCCAAAACCTGTTCGCAAATTTCCTTTCAGCAATTTTACCTTTACCTAAGGATTAAAGTTGAATTTTAGTATTTCTTTTCCAGAGTCCACACTCGCCTGCACAAAACCCAAAAAATCCAAACCTAACAAGGCCTTAACACATAAACCCTTAATAACAGCAAATTGGTAATTCCAGGAAAATCCTGCAATCTTACTCACTCCTTCACAACATACCCTTGAACCATTATCCAAAACTAAATTAAGATTTTCATCTTTTATAAATTTGATTTTAACATTTTATTTTGACTGCTAATTTTCTCCCACAATTGCCAACTAATCAAACTCCTCGATGCGCCTGAATCCGCTAAGGCCAATTCTTTGAACTCCTTCCATTCCACTACAACCATATTTCCACTATTATTTTGCAAATGATGGCGCGCCTTTAGGTGCACATGGGCTATGAGTCCGCGCTTTTCTCGAGCCCATTTCTGTTTTCCGGATAAGTTGCCCTTAGATGACCTACTTTCTTGCAAATAAAGAACCTACGCTTGTCCCTATCTATCAACCTTGTTTTGGCACTCTTGAGACCCAATGGCTCCCAATGCCGCAATTGGCGTACCTACCTGCCCTCTTAACACCTTTATAATTATCCGATGCTCTCTGGGAAAATCCTACGTTTTTTTCCCGTTTCTCCTCCACTGCCATTACTTTCTCTTTTTTTACCCAAGGCTTCGGTTTACTTTCTCTGTATTCTTTGCGAAATTCCTTTCTGTAATCTACCGTTTGCTGCTCTTACCCTTGGATTTCCACTGCCAAGCACCTTAATTTGGCTACGGTCACGGGATACACACATAACCCACATTCCCGCCTCGTCATCGGTGAAATGTTTTCCATTATTTAGCCGACCATATTATTTTCCTCCCTTATCTTACCTAAAGCTCTACTGTACTCAACAATATATTTCACGAAGCTTGTTAGTGGCTCACCCGGCCTTTGATACCTATTCACTAACTTCTTCAGACAACTTTGTTTCACACTAACGGGACACACCCTAGATAGCACCCCCTTGACGAAAGTATTTACATTATAGTTCTCCTTGTCCACCAGCACTTAGGCGAATGGCCCGATACACTTTATGGCCAATCCCATCAACAGAAATTTTTCGGAACTCTCTCCTAAATCCGTAATTCTAAAAAGTCAGATTATTAAATCTAAAGCAGGTTCTACTTCCCAAGACTCGACACACGGGAGAGGTTTCAACAAATCACAAACCCACTTATCGTTGCCATTCCTTTCTCTACCGATGCTATTTATTTGAGCGTAAGGTTTGTGCCCTTCCTCGGCCTCATTAAACCATGCTATGGCCCTTTGCCGAAGGTCGAAAGCTGTTTCCTCTTCGGCGACCTCCACGCCGTGCTCATTTAAATACAGTGCTAGGTCAGTGCGACCTAGCCGATACAGAAAATTCGACGGGGCCTCCATCATGCCCGGTGCCAACGACTGTTCTTGCGATTACTACAAACAAGTATTAATATTACTCTTACACTTAACACAGTCAACGCTCGCTTTCTCATGCAAACGCGACCACTTGTCCCACAAAGGAAGCAGTGGCGCAGCTTTAGTGTGCAGTAACACGCACTCAATGGGCACAAATTACTTGGCCAAAATCCATTGCACTGCTTGATAAGCAGGAACACAATTTGTAACCAACCAGGGCGCAAACAAACATAAAATAATATCTACTTTTAGTAATTGCTGATGGGTCAACAAATTTGCAATAAGAAAGTGTGAACTGGACAGGCCGTCCAGCTCTACGAACATTTGTCAGGAGGTGAAATATCATGCTAAGGATAAAGACTAGGCGAGCCTAGAACAAGACTAGCAGTGTTTAACAGAGGCATCTTTGTTTAAAACGTGCGCCGTGAGTGAGTGCTCCCGTGAACTGTGGTGTCCCTCCCCCTCCCTCCGCTTCTGCTTGGAGACTTGAACTTCGTCGATCTTCGGCTTCCGTCGGCCGTTTCCGTGCCTCCCCTCTCTTCCTCCCCTCTTCTCGGACGTCTGCCGGATCGAGTGTGCTTGCTCGAGTCAGTCGTCACTCGTGTTCCGTCCGATGTGTTGCTCCGGTCTTCTCGTGGCCGACGTGGCACCTATGTTTCAGCTGTTTATTCTTGGTAAGTTGTAGTTTCATTTGTTTTAATTTATTCCGCGATTTATTTCTTGTTCTCCATATCTCGTTAATTCTGCTTTCTCAGTGCCATTTCGGCCGCGAGATGATCGTTTCCCTTTTTGAACCTTTGCCATTAGACTCAGCCACCGTATTGGATTATTAATGAATGTCAAATGAACGTTTATGTACATAATGCCGTTGTGCATCATAACATCATAATTTGTACTTGCGAGTCTGTAAGTATTGTTAATAAATTTACCTGAATTTGAGAATGTCGTTCTCTACTAATTATTAGTGGTTTCGTTGCCCGGTCCTACGAACAGTGGCATTGCCAGAATTTGTGCTGTGGGGGGAGATAGGGATAATTAACCTTGACGGGCGTGTCACAGTTGACGTGCCTGTATGATACCGGCATGCAGCACTTGTGTTGTTTGTTATTTATAATTGAGCGCTGTGCGTCTGAGTGAGCCGGCTCAAGTGTAAGTGACCATTCAACACTTTATGTATTTCACAACATTGAATTATAACCAAATAAAATAATTCTACAGTTTGAACTCAAATATCGCGAACGCTCCGCCCTTCAAAAGTCCATGCTCATAATTGGTTTCACATTACTCACGAATAAACACCATAAACATTATTATGCTTATCTCGATGAACACACCAACAGTTACATGGTTCATTATATATTTCACAGTGACAATTACTATGAAAAAACAGTAACTTTACACATAGTTCCATTTACCAAAGTACAGTTTCACACTCATTTCCAGCAATTTTCAATTGCACGATCACCATTCGTTAATCACTCAAATGCCTCTTTAAGCCCCCTTTCACAGGTCTACAAATTGTTGAAGGTTCCGCATCGATTCCATCACTATGTCGTCAATTCCTGCACTGATCTTGTCAAATCGATCCCCAATCGAGGTTACCCTAGGCCAAGATGTAGACAAAGGATAAATATGCTCCAGGAAAACAGGCGGACGTGACCTCGCAGACACTTACCTTCGTTGCAACAGCTTACCGCAGCACTCTACCACACGGCGCCGAGATTTCCTTTTTTAAACAGCAAGGCACACGTCCTCCAAGTCGCTCCCAATATGTCTCAAAAAATGGGGCAACCCTGGATTATTGCCTTATCGGCGATAAACCATACGCACCAGCCCATCTGCGTGTACCAATGATAGTACTATGAGCGATGACACCGGCAAACATAGCCATTTTAAGTTGTCTTGTAAACATGCAACTCGAGAAATGTGCGGACTCATACCACCTGGTCCATCACCTGTAACTTGTTGCCCATGACCTCAGCTCAGCTGCCACCGCCACCATCCCCCTCCCTACCCCCACCAGCTGCCGCAATTACACCATCCCCCGCCAGGTCCCCCCTCCAACGCCTATATAGCCCGACAGTTAAATAGGATCACACAGAAGCAACGACCGGAGGGAGAGAGAGAGAGAGAGAGAGAGAGAGAGAGAGAGAGAGAGAGAACCAGCCCTAATTAACAACCCATGCACACTCAGCAGACAAGGAGAATAGCAGATTACCAACCAGCCAAGTAAAACTCAAACCAAGAAAACCCAAACCATATAAAAACACTTATACTAAATTTTAAAACAAACGAACCTAAAATAAAACAAAATAAACCTCCCAAAAATTAGGTAATCCGCTCAACGGAAACTGTGCCGAGTGGAATGTGTTGATTGGCAACAGTTCTAGTAACAAAAGTAAGTTATAATTACCTTTGATTTATGTTTATTTTTATTTCATGTTTACCTTTTGTTTGTTAATAGATTGCCACTTTTTGGAAAAACAAAAGTAATTACAATTGTGTTGCAATTTCACTGAAGTCTTATGTCCACCAGTATCAACGGTCAGGCCTGCTGATAATATGTTGTAGGCCTAGATGATGTTAAATAACCATATAGACACACTGAAAATAACTTTTTATTTTTTTTTTTACAGGGAAATTCTTCGGCACTATGGTTCGTGACAGTACACTCACAAGTGAGTGGTTTAGTGTAAAAGAAAACAGATTGTGCTTATCATTTTTTTACTATATCCCATCTGGTGTGCAAAATGCCAAATTAATTATCAATGTTTATGACAACTACTCTGGCTCTTTGGTGATGGACCCAGAATATATTACTGATAATGAGGTGAGATTAACAGTAAACGTAGTTTAGTTTGTAAACAGAGTAATTTCTTGCAATTATTCACGTACTATTGGGTATGTGACTTTTAAGTGAATAATTTTGGAGACAATTAAATTTTTATTTGCTATAATTGTGCTTATTGTACTATGAAGGAAATTAGTTAATTGAAATTTAGTTTGCTTTCTGAATTTCTTAAAATGTGTTATAATGTGATATCATTGATTTAGTTAAGCAAGTAGAATAAGTTATATTAAGTTAGAAGTATACAATGATGTACATGTTCAGTGTGAGAGGTCATATTATGCATGGATTTTACAACATGTACATGAACATATACTGACTTAACCACAAACTGCATGTGACTTGTGACTTAGGTGATTAAGGGACATGTGCACCCTTGAAAATGTGAAAATAAAATGTTTCTTTTGAAAGTATTATTTTTGATTAAATAACAAGTTTATAGACATATTACTGTTGAGAAACAATCTGTTAAGCAAAAAAAATTTGGTTCATCCCTTTTGCGAATAAATTAGAATGATGTGACATTTACATTGACAACATTTGTCAATATTTAATGATGTATTTTATTCAGCATGTAGTTGTGAACATTTAAATTTAGATTAGTAAGCCACGTAACAGCAGTTGAGGGTAACAGTTGTTAAGAAAAGTACACAGCACTTAAAATATTTAAAGGATGGCTTGTCAGTAATGTGTCAGTAGGCAGTAAGTGGTGTTTGTGTGATGATTGTGTTACTTTGCTGTCCAAACACCTCGTATTATGAAGACTCAGTGTAATGTCCATTAGTATCAGCGAGCTACGTACCAGCAGCATTAGCTGGTTAATTGCAGTGTGCCTTGGAATTCAGTGTTCCTGTCCATCATGGATAGGTGAGTATTTGTTGATCTTACCAACATGCTCCTGATTTATGCTGAAGCTGAGTACAGTAGCAGGTTAGCTGCATGTTTCCACTGCAAGACTATCAAGATACACAGTACTTAGCACATACCATTTTCTCGAAGATTGTCAAGTTAAAGCAGAATACCGGGGGTGTCCTGGCAGACTTCTGGAACTGTGATGTGCTGGCAACAAAATGTACACCAACGTTTGAGAAAGCTGTTCTTATCCAAGTGAATAATTTGGAACCTGTAACATAGTAGTTGATTCATGTTCCTCAGATATGATGGTGTCACATTAGCAGAACCTTCATCTCTTTCATGTACGAAAGACACAGGCATTAGGAACACGTTACCAGGATGTAATTTTTGTGCTTCATAAATTCTTTTGGAAGTTGTTGACTCAGAGCTGTTGAAGTTTGTGGTTTTTACAGATAAAGTCTGTTTTACTTGTGTGTTCAACAGCCACAACAGCTATGTATGAGCTGATGAAAATTGACATGCCACAGTTGTAACATACCACCAAGTAATGTTTGTGGTCAGAATGTAAGTTGCAATAGTGTTAACCACATGTATTTTTTTGGCTTTGTACTGTACCAGCACTTCACGCTGGGGTGGTGGTTCGTAGTTCAAATAGAAAATGAGTAAAACAGCCAGCTTTCACCACCATTATATATGCCATGTGTTGTGGCAGTGCAAAACATAAGAGGTAAAATTTCATTTCCTTTCTTAACACAATTTGTTTTTCTCAGTGTTTGAAGTTATGGACAATGTTTGTGGATTCTGCAGAGGTTTTCAACGGAGGTGGTGTAAAAACGGCAAAGATAGATGTGGAAACATGTATAATCTGGTAAACTAATCAAGCTGAAACAGCGCTATCAATAACAGTTATACAAAGAGTATTTAGGTAACCCTTGCCCTCTTTTTTTACCCTTTAGTCACAGCAAGGAATTAGTTCCGCATAAACAATTAAAGACTAACGAGACTTTAACAGACTATCCATGTAATCTTGCAAAGAAAAGTCAGACTGCCACATCAAAGAATCACCCATAAGACTTCACTATGTACCACATTTTGATTCCAGGTATGAGAGCCAGTCCACCCTTGATTCACAGAATCTTTGACAAAAATTGTACTTCTTAAAGAGCCTGTCTCATGAAAAGGATTTTATCAAAGGTCTGACCTTGGCACTTGTTTTAAATAAATAAAATGAAGTAAGCAAAAATATCATGAAAAATAAATATCCCAATTTGCAAAACAAAACCTAATTAAAAATTATTCAAATACTAAACCAAAACAAATGCATTAACATGAAAACTTACATATAGCTAAGCTATAACATTTAACAAAAACAACAATGAAATGTCACAACTAAAACTGTTGAATAATACAACTAAAAGTGTAAAATTGTACAAGATTACTTTCAAAACATAGAAATGTGAATTTCCTAGATTGGCATGATATTATTCAAAATTATTTGGTACTCAGGAAAGAAGCAAATCTAAATTATTTTTGAAATAAGAATGCTGTACCTTCATTTAAAGTTAGTACTTCAATACGTATTTGCATACATGTGTTTCAACATAAATATATCTAAATCTCTTTCTTCGACATTAGTTTCTATGCATGTTTGGTGTTTTTATTTTCAGGTTGATGGCCGTTTGGTTAGTAGCCATGATCGTAACGGTTACAGTTTTTGGGATACAGTTAGCGTAATTGTAAGTTATTATGGTGTATAGTTAACGGCTGTTGTAATCTTATGTACAATCAGATAGATATTCTTGTAATCTCTGGCATTTCAAAATGGGTGGATAAGTTTTCGGACAAAGCGTCAGCAGACAGCACAGCTAGCTTGCTCATCATCATGAAGGAGCTGTGTGAAATAAAGGCCAGTACCTATGGACATGGCACTAAAAAAAAAAAAATGAAAAAAGAATTTTTGGAAATTGAAACCTTCCTTGGGGACATCTGAACGAACATGCAAATACTCTCTGATAAAATTTCAAGCAATCAGTTGGGAATTCACAAATCATGTGGTCGTTGCAGAAGGTAAAAATATGGAACTTCAAAACACAATCCTGCAGTCAGAACAGCACACAAGGAACAATAACTTTAAAATCACTAATGTGCCTGAGCTGAAGTCTGAGAATATTTTGAAGTTACTCCGTGCAGTAAGCCAAAAAATTGACTCGACTTTGGAAAAATGCAAAATTGATGCCGTCCATAGAGAAGCACAGATGAATGTCTGCTGTTTACGTCAGTGTTAGGTTCCTGAAAACAGCGATGCTATTTTGAAATGTCATAAATTGAGTCAGACCAGTTGCCCACTGTCTGCAGCCAAACATTAGTTTTTTAAGTAAACACAATAGTTTTAGGCTAGTTGTTTAAGGGCGCGGTTCACCTTAGTTTTCTACGTCTTTTTTTATTTTTATATTTGTACCATATATATTTTTTTTTATTTTAGACATAAATTGTAACTAAATCTTCCTCATAGAAAGTTGTTGTATCTCCCACAGTTTTTGCGTAATGAGTCGTAAACGTCAAAATTTGCACTTTACGGTTTTATATACGCCACTAAAACCAACTGACATACCAAACCGAAAAAATTCACAGTGTATAACAATGTTGTAGGCTATGAAATGACATATATAAAAGTAAAAAATAAAAAATTTTTGTATTTAATGAAAAATTCTCAATTTTAAAATGAAAAATGAAAAATTTTAAAATTTTTTTAAAAATACACATTTGAAACACAAACATCAATGGTTCACATAAAAAAATGTTAAAAATGCCATTTTGTCATTAACTACTATACTATGCATTGAATTATATTGTTACTTGTTCATCATATTATCTAGAATTTAATAAAATGTTACATTAATAGTTTTATTATATTTTGTCTCCTACTCAAATCTGAAAAGTTTCAAGTTACAGCGATGGTAGTTTTAAAACTCTTACGATTCTGGAACAGATGGTATTGTGTCTCGTCTCAGCTGCAGCTTAAAGGGCACCCGAATCTTCAAATTTTTTCTCTTCGTTTCTTACCTGGCTATAATGCTGTGCTCGGTAGATATCAAAGTTGTGAGAATACTGAAGTGCGGAAAAAGAAGTTCAGTAATTATTTCTCCCTAACTCAAGAAAAGAGATGTCTCAGCATCTCACACCCACAATTTCCTAAATTCATGCGCAGAAAGTGAATTAAGTAGATTAGTTGACTGAGTCCAAAATAATGTTTAATTACATAAATTAAAAAAGTTAATTAATGCCAGTGTGCTGTGCACTGATAATAAGTTCGTCACTTCCATTCTATGCTTCACGTTATGTTTGGTCGTTAGCCCAACCTGCATCCACTCACTATCTCCGCATGAATATTTCTGCAAGCAGGCAAAGGACAATTCATTTGACCTATAACTTCTGCTGCATAGTTACTTAGCCAGCAGCCAATCACAGGCATCCATGTTTATGAAGTCTCACAACTGATAAATTGGGTTTGTCATGTATGTTTATCGTAAATTATAGACAGTAGGAAGGATTTGTTACTATGGAAAAATAAGTATGAAATTCTTTAATATCAGATTGTAGATCGTAAGTAGTATAGTAAATACGCAATGCTGGCATTACAGTGTCAACCAAGGCAATAGTCGTAGGAACAGCTTGAAGCGGCGACTGCTGGCTCGCTTAGATGTGCCAAGCTTGCAGCTTGCCGAAGGCCAAAAGTTGCCAAGCTGCACCAAGACAGCGTGCACCTAGATCCTTTGCCCTCACTTGCCGTGTTTCATTGCCCTGCCAGAATTAGACACAGTACAGCACGCTCTGTACTGACAACTGCCAACAGAGTGCAGTACATCTGCAGTTGCGGAACATTTGTTTTGCTTACAGCATAATCAGCTGGCTTGTCTGGCTGCCCTTTGCCATCGCAGTTTATACCTTCTAATACATAAATACGTCAAGTTGTGCTTACTGTCAGTATTAATGGGACATTATTTCATTCTTAAAATTACATCTACATATTGTTGCATGCCATGTACCTGGAGGCCAGTGGTCGGCGGCTGTTTCGTAACACCTTGAGGGCTGGCCGATGACTCAAAGCCCGGGTGGCTCATAGTGGGAAACCCGCCGAAACTACTTCATAGATACCTGTCCCAACTGCGTCTTAACCCTTCGAGGGGGGCCGACGTGACTACAAGCACATCCGAAACATGATGAAATATCTATTTTTAGACATCTGTAATGCAGGGAACACCCGACTGTCTGGGCTAGTATAAAACCACAGAATCGGCACATTTGAGGGGAGTTCGCTATTGGTAGTGCTAGAGGAAGGTGCTACGCCTGTGGAGAGAGACTGGTGAAGACATCTTCGTGACGTCAAAGTCTACTGTGAGGCGGCAGGCGGCTACCTTCGGAGCAGTGTTTGGCGTTACAGGAGGACTGCTGCGGCGGGCTGACAGGCGAAGAGGAGGTGTGCGACGGGAGTCGAACAGAAGACCTCAAGAGTGAAGACAGCGGTGCACTCGGGGTGCTGCGCAGCACATGGTGAGCCATCACCACTTCGGACTGATAAGGTTGTACATTGTCATTATTAGAAATACTGTTGATTGGATATATGACTGAATTTTATTGTG
>PNEQ01023686.1:0-34994 GCA_003012365.1 Medauroidea extradentata | reverse complement strand
ATTTGAAGCTTTTCTAGTTCCCAACCTAACTCTGAATCTGTTGTCAGTTGCGAAGATAGTACAGTCCGGAAAGAAAGTAATTTTCCATGAAAATGTCGCTGAAATAGTTGACAAAAACAGTCTAAGCATCATGTGTGGTATGGCAGGAAAACTGTACATTGCTGAATTCACCTTGTGTAAGACAGAAAATTGCACTCTGACCGAGACAGAAGATCTGTGGCATCGACGGCTAGGGCACATGAATCGTCATGGCCTGAAACTGATGGGCCTACCAAGTTCGAGAAAAGTGTGTGATTCATGTCATCAGGGAAAGGCAGAAAGACAACCGTTCCCTACAGTTGATGCGCCTAGGTCGCGAAGAATAGTTGAGCTCTTACACACTGATGTGGGTGGACCAGTAAATCCTCCCACTATGAATGGTGAAAAATATTACCAAACAATTATTGACGATTTCTCTCATTTTGTTGTGGTATATCTTCTGCATAGTAAGGCGGAAGCAGCTGAAAATCTAAAATGCTACATAAATCAGTTGAACTCCCGGCTTGGAGCAAACTCTGTCTGTTGTGTGCGCTGTAACAATGGAGAGGAGTTTTCATCCAGAAACATTAAATCTTTTTGTTCTAACAGAGGAATCAGGTTAGAATACACAGCTACATACAGTCCACAAAGCAATGGAGTAAGTGAGAGAATGAACAAGACTCTTCTAAACAAGGTAAGAAGCATGTTCGTTGACACAAACTTGCCTAAGACCTTGTGGGGTGAAGCAATAAGGACAGCTGCATACCAAATCAACCGATCACCAACAACCATACTGAATGGAGGAATCCCATCAAGCACTTATCATGGAAGGGTTGATCTGTCAAAACTGAAGGTCTTTGGAGCGAAGGCTTGGGCTGTGAAATTACCACAGAAGGGAAAACTGGATTCGAGAGCAAAGCCTATGAGGATGGTAGGATACAGCCCAAATGGGTTCAGGTTGTGGGATCCACTCTCAGACTGCATTGAAGTGTCACGTGATGTCACATTTGACGAGACAGATGTGATATTCTCCGAAACAAACGTTGCTAAACCACATTTAAAGATGATTGTAGAAGAAACAGCAGAAGGTGAAGAAACGACTATACCAAATGAGACAGAAGAAGCCACAGACTTTAATGAGAGTGAAGACTTTCAAGGTTTCAAAAATGAACCAAGTGGCATAAGCACTCTACAAGAAAAACCAAGGCTAAGGAGGACCGTGTCTCTTCCGGAAAGGCTTAAAGATTTTGAGTTATACAGTGCTTATTGCCTAATGTCTGGAGACCCAGACACATATGATGAAGCAGTTGTAGCAGGTGAAGGCTGGGAAGAGGCTATAAAGAAAGAGCTTGAAGCTCACGAGAAATTTTGTACATGGGAGCCAGCCATGTTACCCGAAGGAATAAAACCCATTGACACAAAGTGGATCTTCAGAACAAAACAGAATGGCATGAAAAAGGCAAGACTAGTGGCTCGTGGATTTCAAGAAAGCTGTAACTATGATGTGTATTCTCCCGTAGTAAAAATTACAACAATCAGAACAATGCTGTCACTTGCACTACATAAGAATCTAGAACTCAGACAACTCGACATACCGACGGCTTTCCTAAATGGTAAGTTAGAGCAAGACATCTACATCAAGAGGCCAGAGGGAATTCACTGTGAAGCAAATATTTTGAAATTAAACAAACACTATATGTGCTGAAAGGTGCTCCAAAGTGTTGGAACCAAAGGTTCCATGCATTTGCAACAAGAGTAGGATTGGAACGCTCAGCTAGGGATACCTGTCTCTACAGCAAGAACAACCTAAATCTAATCATTTTTGTAGATGACATCCTTCTGTTTGGAACTGAAGGGGAAGTATCAGATTTTGTTTGTTCTTTGAAAAAATAATTTAATGCAAAGGACCTAGGGCCACTGCATTCATTCTTGGGCATGGACATTGTGAGAGATGAGGACATCATCACAATCTCACAAAAACGAATGATCGAAGATGTGATTCAGAAATTTGGAATGGACAAGTGTAATGGAATTCAAACCCCAATGGCACATGACTCAGTCCCATTCCCTACTGGGGAAGTGGTAAATGTTCCCTTCAGACAGCTCATTGGCTGTTTAATGTATTTGTGCATGGTGAGCAGGCCTGACATTGTGTTTGCAACCTCATATCTAAGCAGGTTCCTCGATAGACCGACAAACTGTTTGTGGACCGTAGCTAAACGAATCCTGCACTATTTGAGTCTCACAAAAAACTATGCACTGGTGTTTAAGAAGAATGAGCAGGAAAACTTGACAGCCTTCACAGACGCTGACTGGGCAGGAGATCAAGAAGATCGGAAGAGCAGTGAAGTCCTCCATATCAAAGACTTGCTACAAAGTGTGTCTGCTGCAGAAAGTGTACCTGTATTATATTGTGACAACCAAAGTGCTATACACATGATACACAACCATGAAAATTCAAAGAGGTCCAAACACATAGATATTAGAGTCAATTTTGTCAAAGATGTGGTGTTAAAGAATGAACTTAATGTCAAGTATGTAAAATCTAAAGAAAATGCTGCTGACATTTTTACAAAGGCATTGCCAGTATCAAAATTCAAAATGTTGAGGGACATGTTGAATATCTCATCCATATAAGTGTTCTGTACTCAATTCAAAGTTGTTGAAAGCTAAACACAGCTTCAAATTGAGGAGGGGTGTAAAGAAGTTTACAGGCTGCATGTTGGTAGCCGTGATGCCTGTTGTCTTTTCTTGTTACTTTGTTGCAAAAACATATACATAATTTTTCTCTTTTGTTTTTGGTATAAATGTAGCGAGTGTGCGATAAATAAAGAACAAGAAGTAAATTACGGAATGTGATGACCTTGCAAACAGCTGTTGTAGCCCTGCGTTGCCATGTAGCACGCGGAGTGCCGCGTGTGCCGCCGCCATGCATTTCCTTGGCTCTTGGGTGCCCGGAGGGCAGTAGCAGCCAATGTTATTGGTTTGCGTGTCTCCTACGATGTTTATATAACTGTAAAAAATGCATTAAAATATTTAAACTATATTTTTTATGTTTTTGGCCAAGGGGAAACTTTTTTCTGTCTGGAATTCCAAAATAAATAATTCTTTTTTATCCCTCCCCCGTGATTATTTACCTTCAAAACCTTGACTCGTCTTATGTGCGGGGTCGTCCTATACGCCAGCAAATATGGTATATGCAGTTAATATTTCCATGTATGCATGAATGTGTGTATTTATATTTGTTTGTATGTACATGTTTGTGTCCAGCCTGTGCTGGAGGGACCGGCTCCCATTACCTGAAAATACCTTGCCACCATAACGTCTGACTCCTGAAAAATTATAATGCATTGTAGCCAAATTATTGTGTACAAAAATCAAATGCAAGCAATATTTGCCCTTTACCATTAAATTTGACTCCATAGAAGAAATGTGTGCAGTACCCTAAATTAACGTGCAAACCATGGACTTTAAGATCAATGATTTTTAATTTTTTTATATTCACTAATTTTATTTTCGTCATTCAACGAGAGCATAGAGGGAAGTTTCTGTGTGCTTAGTTCCACGCACACTTAGGATTAAATATTTTTATCTGCATTTCTGTTGTGAAGTGGGGTGAGATACAGAAAAAGGCATGAATTTTCGGTGAAATTGGTTTCCTTACACAGTTTCAGACATCGTGAACTACAAACAGATGTTTAGTATTTTTGTGTACTTATTAGTCAAAACAAGTAAATGAAGACATTAAGTAGTGCATTACCTAGTTACTTATTGCCTAAATTACCTTTATTCTGTGCCATATGCTACATCAGATTTTGTTGCAAGTACTGAATAAATTTACTTGAAGGGCATTTGTTTCTGGGAAACAAAATATTATAGAAACTGTTCTGCTGTTGTCCAGGATATACATATTTTGCATTTGTTTCTGAAAATCAAATGAATCCTTAAAAAATATTTCATTGAACCAACTTATATTATTTTGTTCTCGATGCCTAGTGTTCTAACATTCAAAATACACAAGCTATCTTAAAATTAAGAAAAAAATTACTGTTTCTGATACAAAGGAAGTTTCCCTTTTTGATCAGGAGTTGAAGATTGGAAACACGCTCATGAAAGAATAGAGCAGCATGAAAGGTACGTCAAAAGCTAACGTGGATTCTTTACACTTCTTCTTAGCAATAAATAAATGATTTACTTTTTAACAACCAAATGGAAAAAGAGGGCAAGGGAGACATTTTTTTACGCACTGACGTGCAACAGCCTGCACGTATTTATCATGTAGCCCGTCGTGTGCACCATGCCACCATTACGGAACGGGCCGAGCGCCCGTACAGCCACGGCATATGGGAACGCACCCGGCCATGTGGGCACACGAGGTAGCGGCATCCAGACGCCGCCCCCGCGATGCCGGGTGCCACCAGCGTGTGCGTCGGTCCAGTAGAACTACCGGCAAATGGTAGTAATGTGCCCCCTTGACGAGAAGCGACAGAATTTAACGTCAAAGTTGGATACCGTGTAAAAGCCCTCCCGTGCTTTTCCCGTCAAGGGGAGTTATGTCATTTAACAAGCAATAATATAGACAGGCCAGGGGTATACGTGTTTTATGTGTACAGTGCCCCCTCTCAACTTTTTCGTATTTAACCTTAATACCAGTAAAACACCCCTGCGCCTCGCGACAACTTGGACTCGCCCACGCAGCCAACTTGCCACCCAAATATCTACACACGTTCTCCCCCAAACGGTTTCATGTTTTATTTGTTCTGTATTTGCCAGTGTTGTGTTATAATTATTTCTATTCAAATAACGTCCAAATTCAGTGTCTACATTTTTAAGTGCTGTCTGGTTAAAAATTTCATATAACTAAAAATTATGTAAACTTTCAATAAACTATCCCGTTATACAAATTTGGGACTCTAACCCTCAAGTTGTGCTATTATAAGTGTTTTGGGCCTTTGCCCCTGTTTAATTTTGTAAATTTGTGTTTTTCGGCGAGTGCTTCCCGCGCTTTGGCGGCATGACGTTATGCACGCGGGAAGGACTCGCCAGTTGGCATTATGTGGCGGACCGGGACGGTCGACGTGCTAGTCACTCCGGGCTCTTCACATCTTTGCATAGTCAGTAGCGTATCAATAGTCATTCTTTTTCGTCTGGAACATTTTATTTTAATCTTTGCTGGCCCGGAGGTGTACCGTTCACCCCTGCAACTCGTCGCCCAGGGGCATTACTTAAATTATCCTTTTCACTCGTGTAGTGAATTCTCGTATAACAGCATCACCCACCGGTCGGGCTTAGGACCGGGTCCACTATTTGCGCCACCAGTGTTGTATGATTGGAGCATGGTGATTTACCAATAAATACGATTTTCCAGATTACAGGTGCGTATTTATTACTTGCCGCTTCACGGCCATAAGGGCGCGGGACCCTTCAACCCGCTTACCAGTGTTATATCTACAGTGTGTTTATGTGTGTACTTTTCTACTTTAGTGCTACGGGCGTGGGGAACGCCATAAGATTCCCCTGCGTAAGTAACGTAGCGACGTAGAGTTGGGAGTGTTCTGCAACGCCACGGCCGTCGGCCACGTGGCCCTGAAACCTAGAGTCTCTGCTCTCATGAGTGCCCGTTCTCTATTAACGGACTGGCGCACCGGGCAAACAACGCTTAATCACGACCCCCGCTCCTGTCAGCACTATTATTAATATTTAAAAAGTGATGGGAAAACCAGGTTTAATCAGGAAACCAGGGGCAGCGAGGCCTCTAGGCAACGCTCACAGCCATGCGACAACTGCTAGTACAGTAACAACACGTGGACCACACCCATACCTAGGACAAATATTTCGAAACACGCAAAATTGTGACAACTTGTTACGTGTCCCTGTGATCTATAATGATTGGCAGACAGTCGCGTTAATCGACACCGCAGCTTCGCAACATTATCTAAATGAACAAATTTTACAATTAGAAAATGTAATACAGTGTTTTCAACGTGTGCAACTTGCAACCTAAGACATGTCCGGATATATTCACGGTACTGGTAACGTAACCATGTACATCCTCTAGGACAGATGTCAGAGCCGGTACTTGTCACCACTGACCTCAGCGAGGACATGATTCTGGGGGTACGCTGGTTAGTGGCGCAAAGTGTAGTTATTGAGTTATCAAGGGATCACATTCATTTTGGCAACAAGTAACGGAAAACGGACCACCACCGAGGATACCACAAGCCCGTCACCACAGCAACTGCCCATCTACAGGATTTCGACCACGCAGTACCACCAGAGCACCAGGCAGCAGTGCAAGTCATCTTACATGAATACAAGGTGTTGGCCAACGCGACCCAGTACACCGGACCACTATCGCGGTGTACAACATACCGACCAAGCACTATGAACCACTGTAAACCAACCCCAGGGACTACGCACCCCATAATAGGCAAGCCATCAAAACACAGGTTAGTGAAATGGTAAGTGACAGAATCACTGAACCCTCAACTGGTAATTATAACTCAGCCATCATACTTTCTCCCAAGAAGGACAGGTCATGGCTCTTCTGTGTCGACATGTGCCCACTTAACTCAATCACCAAGCCTTCAGCTCCACCAGTTATAAATGTCAATAGTGCGCTCAGCCTTCTAGTCATCGCAAGGGTTATGTCCTCATTCAATTTTTGGTCAGGCTACTGGCAAATATTAGTACAACCCGCAGACTGTCACAAAACCACTTTCACCCTCCCAGACAGGAGACGATACCAGTTCCAGGCGAAGCCTTTTGGGCTCAAGTATGCACCAACCATGTTTCAGGCCATGGTAATTCATGCCCTGGATAGCTAAATGGGCAAGTTCATCATGGCATATTTAGACGACATGTTCGTCTGGTCAGACACATGGGAGGACCATATACAACATTTAGCCTTAGTCGTGGAACGTTTTGCAGTTGCCAACCTTACTTGCACAAACCATCAGTGTCGCATTGGGAAATCGGAACTGGACTTCCTGGGTCACATTGTGAACGAACACAGTAACCATCCTAGTGACGAGCATATATGTCTCATTGACGACTGGCCCACACCAACCACATATAAACAAGTTAAGAAGTTTATTTGGCCTAATCAACTGGCTCCGTCAGTACATACTTCATTTCGCCACCCTCAACGCACCACTATCGCACTCTTTGTCCACGCAACAATGTTTCAAGTGGACGGACGAGGCCGAACAGGGCTTCCAGGATGTCAAACGTAGATATCGTACATACTAGCACTTGTCACTAGTAGACCCAGCACGACACCAGTACATACAAACCGATGTCAGCCAGGAGGGCTCAGGCACGGTACTGTACCAGTTGAGTGACGAAGGGGAGAGGTGCGTAATTGATTACAGCATCGCTAAGTGTGGTCCCGTCGAGCGGTGCTATGACATCAAGGAGAGGGAGTGCCTCGCAATAACGTGGGCACTGAAACGATACTACGTCTATCTCGAACACCAGAGATTTACCTTGTGCACGGACAATCGGAGCTTGGTCTGGCTACACTAGATGAGGGAGTACCATAGCAAGCTGATGCGCTGGTCGATGTAGATGCAACTGTACTTTTTTGTAATGGAACATGTGCCGGGAGAACAGAATGAGCTGGCTGATGCGCACTCACATACTCCAGGCCCAGAAGTATGCGTGCACGATCCTGACGAGTGAAAGGAGATGTTGCTCCCCGGTAAACAAGGTTTGTTTCGACAACGAGGAACAACAACCATGATTGAAACAGCTTACCACGGCCAATGCCCCACTATCAGCACAACAATTTGATGCAAGTGTTTGTGAATCGCAACGCTAATACAGCACCGCACAGCATTGGACCCAAGAATGCAGGAGGCACGTGCTTATGCAATGGTGAATAGTGAACGGCAAGTTGGAAGTCTTGCCAAACGGGCGCAAAAAGAAGAGGACTATATACGTGCCGGAAAGCGACAGGCAAGTCCTTCTCCAGTACATACACGTTGACAACTGGCCGGGCACCGCGGCACAGAACAAACACACCACAACACAAGCCGCCGCTGCCACTGGCTAGAGCATTACCAAACAGCTACGACAACACGTCAGGTGCTGCATCACCTGCAACATGTGCAAGGCGAGGCGCACCGATTGCATACGGCAACAGAAGTTATGGGAACCTAAGGACCCTTTCAATACAGTTTCGTTGGATCTCATGGGACTGTAACCTCAAGAGTGCCTACGGGAAACTGTTCATAATAGTGGTCGCGGACATTTTCTCGCGCTCGATGGAAGCATACCCAGTGGCGAGCGCACGTACCAACACCACTGCCAAGTTACTGGAGACTGAATTCTTCTCGAGGTCGTGTTTTACACGAGTGCTCCTAACCGACAACGGTACCCAGTTCACCAGGCGACGTTGGCAGGACCTGTATGAACAGTGGAAGGTCGCATGTCACACCACGGCCTACAATCACCCCATGGCTAACTCCACTGACCGAAGGAATCAATATTTGGATGAACAGCTGCTTATAAGAGTAACATAACACCTGGCCACAATACATTCCCTCTGCACTGTTTAGTTTACATACACAAGTCCATGAAGCCACAGCGAAGACACCGGCAGAAATAGTCCAAAGGAGGAACCTGGCACCGCCGGAAGAACTGGTCTGTCCAAGGGTAGACCAGAGGAGCGAAAGCCGCGGAAAATGCAGTGGCAACGAACACGGCAAGAGGTGCGAGAGCGACAAGTACAATACGCGAGTAAATATACACTAACCAGCACACGTTGACATGAGCGGGGGTTATGGTGAGGGGATGAGTGTTGCAATATCTGTGGTAAAATCATACGAAACCTGTCCTGCACGACAGTGGCGTGCAGAGGGCAGGTTGCCCGGTAGCACCAGCTTGTCAGGGAGGATGAGCAATCGGAGAGCTCAGGTCGTGCAGCCGACGGCCACGGCGTTAGCTAATTTAATTACCTCCTGCTCGGCATCTTATATACGTAGCCTAGATAGCATGCAAGCTTGCAGCAAACCTGCGGTTGACTTGGTTTAGGCTTGCTGTTACAAGCCCTAGTTGGTAAATTTGATTCAAGTTTGAGTCACGCTTAATTTTTACATTTGTATCCTGCCTTGTACGAGACAAGCTTGCTACAAGCATGCAGCAACCTTGAATCAAGCTTTCCTCGCAAGCTTGCTGCTGGCTTGCCGTTTGGAGACTTGTTAACTTGATTCAAGCTTATGGCTTGACATGACAAGCTTGCTGCAAGCTTGCAGACTTGTCATGGCAAGCTTGAATCAAGCTTATTTTGCTATCAGGGAGGGGACTCTTTAGGCATTCCCCATGCTTCAGTACACACACAAGATACTTTCTTGGGATATCGGGCACCTGGATGCCCACTCACACAATACCAAAACATTAAGGGATTTGCTGGTTTACAGGATCCAGTAACCTTAGGGCCGTGAAGAGGTTAGCCAATAAATAACACACATGCTCACTGAAGTGGATATTATTGAATAACCACTGTACATCCATACACTTGTAACTATGGCGGTGGTTGAAGCAGACCTGAACCTATGCCCGTCCAGTGGGCGAAACTGCACAGTGAAAGCAGCCACGTGGGTTGTATAAAATTTTAAATAAAGCAAAGCCCCTGGGGATCACGACTTGCAGGGGTGGAGGAGGTAACTCAGGGTACGTAATAAAACAAAGTGAAAAGGTTCCAGATACGATGATTAACTATTGATACACTGTGATAGGTTGAACAAAGACTTGCTGTTGCCCGGAGCGACGCAGAGTCGACCTCCACCTTATGCCGCTAACCGTCAACTGACGAACCTGTGATGGTGCACCTGCCTCGTCCAGCAAGTTCTCGCCACACGCTCGTCGTATCACAAAAACTCTTAAACAATACCAAAACAAAAAGAGGATAATTTCTAAATGCAAATTCTTAACTATTAGAGTTCTAAATAGTACTAGGGAATGATTCTATAATTATTTTCAGATATGAAGTTTTCAGTTATCCAGAAATGTATGTTATATTACATTGGAGTAATGTGTAGGTTGGTTATTGAATATTTAGGATGGAACAGAAATCACTCGAATACACTTAACAAAATTCTTACATTTAAATTCATTTTAAAAATGACATGCTGAATTTGACATGTCATGGCCAGCCGTGTGCGTGAGTTCATGTTGTCGGCATGGCGCAGAGGTGTTTCTGCGATGTTTGAGGTTAAACCTGACAAATGTTAATTAAAATCTAATTAAACACTAACAATATTACCCTGGCTTTTGAACTTCTCATAGCAAACGTGGGTACGACCCACGTTTCTGCACTTTGCCAGTAAGTGGCAGTATGACACTTGCCATGTAAACGACTGTTTACAAACGTTAATGTGTGTAGGGCACTTTCCCTCCAATTGCTGAGGGTCTCTTAGCACTAATGCTAATATTTTTACCACCTGGCATCACAGAGGTGGTGTCTGTGCACCGCTACCTCTTAGCGCCACGTGGCCGGGAACGTTCCCTTATGCGGGTGCGATACTGCCTGCCTTGGCTATTCCAGTTGGTTGGTGATGGTGAGGTGCGCACGATGGGCTTCAGCTTTGGGGATGTGGAACAGTCTGTTTCAAACTTCACCTCCCCCGGGGGTCTGTCAGCGCACCGTGATACTGCCATCAGCTTATCTGCAGCAGAAGAAGCTCTGAAGACCGGCTGGCTGCACGCAGAGCGGATAGCATCCTGGCCGCGGTGGCTGCTGAGTGTGTAGTGCCACTGCCTCTATTGTCTGGAATGTCGGATCACTCTGGCAGGCGGGGCATTCAAAGTGCTCCCCACACCTTGGGTGCGCCGATCGATGGAGGGGCAGGCGCCCCATGTCGTCCTGTCGGTTCTCCTCAAGGTCACATCACTCGATGGCGACTGCGGAGGGGGCCATGGAGCGTGGTACAAGGAGTCCGTTGCAGGGTTTGGCGGCATGTGCGCCCGGTCTCCATCCTCTCGCAGTGCTGGTGTCGGACCGGCACCCGGGTCGCACTTTCTGGAAGCCTGTAGCAGGCTGGGAGGTGTCGGCCGACCGTTCACACTCCGTGGCAACGGGACAGAAGCACCGAAGGTACTCCCTTGGGGTCTACTGTGATCAGGCTGTCCCATCACCGCCATCCCCCGTGCAGTACTGTGGGGGCGGGTCTGGCTGCATCGGCAAGTGGTGCCCCGATGCTAGGTGTCGGGGCGCGTGCAACTCTCTCGGCAGGCTATTGGCATCGTGCAATGACTCAGTAATTGGTCGTCATTTCGGTTGGCCCGCCGGTTACCTGTCGCTGGTATCGATACCCTCTCCACGGTGCCACTGTCAGTGGTGTCCGGGTCACGAAGAGGCACCTAATGCTGCCAGTGGGGGTTCCGACTCCTGCACTGAGTGTGTAAGGTGACGTAGTGCTTGGCAGGTCTGTTCGGGGTGGCATCGTGGGGCCGTGCGTTCCCTTATGTGGGTGCGGTACAGCCCGTCTCGGCTGTTCCAGTTGGTAGGCGCAGAGCGCATGACTGGCTTCAGCTGAGGAGAAGTGGATCGGTCCATGTCAAAGTCTTCCACGGGAACTCTGCCAAGGGGACTAAGTCTATATAAGAGAGAACCCAAAGTCCGCCCTCAGCAAGATTTACTGTGCAAGCCTTGCCATGAAATGTAGCAGCCCCCATCGCATACTGTACCAGTTAGGCCACAGTATCTACATTGTTAAGATAGGAGCAAGGTGCACATGCAAGGTCCATCGCGACGAGCTTCGAGCAATAGGAGACGTGCTAGAGGGCGAAATGAAACAACCCGAGATCTCAACAACTTCATCTGTAGTAGTCACGCAGATGTCAAGCACCGCGACACCTGGACGGCACTTCGGACACACCGACCATGGCGATCATCACAGAGAGTGGAGATAGGGCAAGTCGACGAAATGCTGAGCACACAGGCACCCAGCGCTGCGATGCATAGATGGGTTCGGCATGGATCAGCAGAGGAGGGAGATAATTCACAACGCGAATAGGGTACCACCCCGCCACCATGCACCACAAATGAAGGAGTCCACACATACCACCCACCTTCATCCACGACGAGCGTTGCTTCGACACCTGCATCACAATCGTTGTCCACCCATGAAGAGAATTTACGGACACAATCACCAACTGTTAAGGCCAAACACGCAATCACCAACAACAGTACTTCCACCAACCAGGAAGGTAACCACTGGCGGAGCCGTCAGGCACTGAGACGCCCAGTTACGACCTGCAGGAGATCGCCAAAATGTGGGGAGTAATCCCAGAAATCACATAGGCAACACCCATGCGCACTATCGCACCCAGTGACGATAGTGGAAGTGGATAAGAAGGGATGCCGGTGCCTCGACGCAGCGAGTCCGTTAACTCGGCTTGCATCATCCTCACCACGTTATACGTACAATACACGTGTTCTGATGACCTCCAACTGGCGAGTTTTACTTCAACTTGAAACCATTTGTTCTCCGTCGGCGTATCACCAGACATGGCAGTCATAAAATTTCATTTTTAATTATAGAAAATCAAGGCTGTTGCAAAATGGTGAAAATCCTTGGAGCGAAGGTTCTAACAAAAGCTTAAAACCTTAAAAATGTCTTACCAATTTTTCCAAAGCACACACATTATTAAATGGCTAGGATAAAATATTTCTAATCATAGAGTTCTTAAATTTTCTGGTGTCCGTACATAACACTAAACTTGAACAAACACAAAATATTATATCAACAACAAAGAAGCAAAATAAAATTAAATGTGTGCAGTTAACCAAAGACAAATTAAAAATATTAGTCATAATTGGATGAGGCTATACATAGTTGATAGGTCTAAGAGTGGGCTTTAATTATTCTCAACACTAAATATAACAATCTGTAGGGACTGGAAAATTTCGCGATTTCAATGACCTGTATGCTAGAATCCATTATACTATGCATACTCAAGCCCCGACTATTAGTCAACTAGCTGCTACTCAGTGGAACAGCAGACATGGACGAATAGACGGGGCTTGAGTATGCATAGTATGATGGTTTCTAGCCTACAGGTCATTGAATTCGCGAAATTTTCCAGTCCCTGGCAATCTGTAATGTTACTATTACAAAGCATATATATAGGTACCGTACTGAGGTTAAATAATGTACAAGAATATCAAACCTGTCCCACCAAAATGCATGGGGAAGTGTTTTTATTATGATTAACAGGCCTCGCATGTGACAAAGGTTAGCGTAGCGACAGTTACATAACACATTCTCAGTTGGGGCGTTATCATCACGCATGAGTAACGTCGTTGCCACCCCCGCGCTGCACTTCAGAACAAGAATACACTAGAAGGCTGAGTGCGCTTCCTGAGCAACGATACAGCTCCGCATGCCATGGAGAAAAAAATATATTTTATCTTGACGGATCGAGTAGAACTGAAGTATGGAAAAGCATGTAGACTCTGGAAAACCCGAGATCACCAGATGATGCTGTCACAAGAAAAACTGAAGTGCGCTCTGTCGTGTTACTGCCTTATGAAGTATAGCACAGCATCTGTGCATTCTTCGTAGAAATGATTGTATCTATGTAGAAGTGTAAATTTCCCCTTTATCTCTATACATGAAAGAGAACACTGACTGACTGACATATCAAACTGCAGCGCAAACCACTAATCCTAGAATCATGAAATTTTTTCTGTAGTTTCTCCCAGGTCGTAGGCGAGCACTAAGAAGGAATTTCTCGAAATTCAATCTCTAAGGGGGTGAAAAAAGGATGAAGTGTATTTCCAAAGATATAGCGATAGAACTTGAATCCGACAGCCTATCATCGTGATTTTTACTTTAATAGGCCACACATAAAAAAGCAAATTAACCAATCTCAGGATTTTTCGAAATTCAACATTTAAGGGGGTAGTAAGACTTTAAATGTGTTTCCGATTAACTATCGATATCTATCGAATACTTCGGGATATAGAGTTGGTTTCCACCTCAAAATTTTGCTTACATAAATACCCGCAAAGCTATTTTACGATTTTTTAAAATTCGACCCTCAGGCAGTTAAAAGGGCAAAATATGTTTTCTATGAATCGTTAATATCACTGAAACACAATTCACTAACGTCGTGTTTTAATTTCAGTTGGTTACATAAACAAATGACTATGACAGTACTCCAAGCTGTTTCTAAATTTGATAGTTAAGGGTTGAAAATACGTTAAATATGTTTTCGATTATTCATCTATATCCATCGAACCAATCGAGATATCGAAGTGTCCCTTGCTTTATATTGATGCTTATGTAAATATCTAAAATATCATTTAAATATATTTTCCGAATTCGGTCCTAAAGAGGTAAACAAAGGGTGAATTGTTTTTACGATACACAATCGGTATATATCGACCACATTGATATTTTATACAGCGACGTGATTTTTGTTTCAGGTTATTTTAATGTATTTTCGAAATTCCCCACCTAAGGAGATAAAAGGTGTGAAAAGTGTTGAAATGTGTTTTCAAATAATTTGTCGATATGTCTAGAACCCAGCAGGCTGTTGTCGCGTTTTTCACATCCAAGAAACACCAGTAAAGTAGTATAAAGTGTAATTCAAGGGTTTTTCGAAATTCAGTCTCTTAGGAGGTTAAAAGATCTTGTATATGTTTTAAATAAATCTTTTATTTGTATCAAACCTTTCGAGATATTCAGTTTAATTTTGCTTTAGGATGATGAATAGATAAATCAACACCAAGAGGTTTTTTAAAGTTTTCAAAATTCGAACTCACAGTACTGTACAGGGGGTGACATGTAATTTTTAATGAATGATCGAGTTTGCTTTGACTGAACAGGCTATCGACGTGATATTCATATTACTTAGATATGCGTACAAAATATTTAAGATATGAAACTAAGATTTTCCGAAATTTGATAGCTAAAGGGATGAAAAAGCATATAATTTATTTTCTGTCAGCCGATAATAATTTTATAACCGGTAGAGATATTGAGGCGATGTTCGCATCAGAATGATGCATATTTTTCATTTTATATGAAGGAATCTTAGTTTGTGAACTTTCAAGGCAGAAGACCCGAAAAGCAAGTACGATGGGCAAAAAATAAGTTATATAGGAGTTTCATGCTACAGTTTTATTAAGACACAGTGTTGTACAACCTCTATCAGGCTAGTAAATAAATATTTTATTTGTGAAAGAATGTAGTTTTCATGAAAAATTTCGACGTTATGTGGCACAGTTTTTTGTAGCTCCCATCTATTGTTCGGAAGGTTCTGGGTTCAAATTCCTTTAAAAGCTGTGCAAATGTGCAAGCCTAACACACAAAAACTGCAAGGAGTATATTAAATTAGTGCAATTTGGATGAAGTTAAAATGTGTTAAATATGGATATGCAGCCCACTATCAACTGAAGTTCCTTGACAGCATCAGCCCTCATATACCATCTCACTATCCTCAAGGTTGGGGCATTAATTACGTTTATATTTCAGCGAATAATTATCCAGCTAGAACTCCTTAATGCCGTTTAATTTCAAGTGAAGGTTTCGAAAAAAAAAATATGTTATTGAGGAAGGAATCCCTAGATGGATGCTGGGAACAATATGGCTGCTAGAAACAAGATGGAGGTAATACATTTCTACTTTCCCGTAACTTTTAAATTCATCAAAATTTTTACATTTGTGCAATTTTTAATTGTTTTATTTAGAAATTTTATAGTATTTTTAAAATTTTTGGAATTATTGAAATGTTTTGGAAACTATTCGACTTTGGTAGGAAAAATGTGGAAATATGACCTTCGGTGATCTTGTTGTAAAGACCAAGGTCATTGTTAAAGGCCAAAGACATCCAACATGGCAGCCAGGGTCGTGATGTCGTAACGTGGCAGACAAATCCTTACTCTACCAAAATTCCTCTCTCCAGATCCTGGCCCAGAACCGGCTACAGTATACTACTGATAACGTCAGACTTAGTAATTCATATTAGAACCTTGTGCTGCAGCACCTATTTAATTAAGACCTGAAGTTTTCATACAATGTAGAATGATTATTTTGGTACCAATTATATATATATATATATATATATATATATATATATATATATATATATATATATAATTTTATCATTTTCTGAACTTGAAAAATTTTACCAGTAAGGTGACGATGTGCTGAATTTGAAAGGTTAAAACTGTATATAGTTAGATGACCTAAATATTATACTAATTATATAATTCATTACATATATGAATTACGTTTTCTAGCGACATTTTCACGTGATAAACTGTTCCAGACTTCTCATTCAACAAAGACTACGATCGGACATCGTATTTTCGATAAAAAAAAATGCACTCAATTTGCTTTACAACATAATTTATTTTATGTGGTACATGTGTGGGAGTCTGTGTTTGATTACGTTTTACGCACATTCCTGTATATCGTCTACTGGCGGCTATCTACCCTGCTCGGGAGCAGGGTAGACCTGAGTGGATCTGACGATGAGATCGAGTTGAATGTACAGAGAATTTGAGGGCCGGTAGATTTTTATCGCATGACGTTCCTGGCCGATTTTAGAGTAATAACTGTGTTATCGAATATCTAGCTCCAATGTAGTTTTCATAATCGCCTTAAGGCACTATGAAGACTGGCTATCAGTAGCATCTCATGGGTACGAAAGTCAGTAAAGCGGATGAGCATTTGAGAGAGGTACACTGACCCCTCCCTCCGTAAAGCAGGTGGCCGGGGGGGGGGGGGGTCCTCACCCAATAATAATGTGGATTTATGTGTGCAAAATGGTGCTATTTAAGCAGTATTTTCGTATCTGATCAGAAAATCTATTGGTGGTACTAATTTTAATATTTTTTGATTAAACATTTTTGAGCAAAGAATTTAACAGGCACCAATATCAAACCCAGAGACATTTACACTCAAAATTAGTATACCAAGAGTATCATAACTTGTATAATAATTATAAATCATAGTAAAATATATAACTTATACTAAGTAAATAAATATTGAATATGGAGGGTACGAAATGGCAGGGTATCACATCCCGATTGCAAGCTTCTGTCTGGGCGCCCATTGGTATCCGTATGGTCTTTAGGATTACGTAAGGTAAGGCAGTGAAGCGACGGAATAAGAAAT
Source organism: Medauroidea extradentata (assembly GCA_003012365.1). Classification (NCBI taxonomy): domain Eukaryota; kingdom Metazoa; phylum Arthropoda; class Insecta; order Phasmatodea; family Phasmatidae; genus Medauroidea; species Medauroidea extradentata. The sequence continues at coordinate 17,841 of PNEQ01023686.1, read as the reverse complement.
ACGGGGATAACTGGAGATCCCGAAAGAAACATACCGAGAAAAAACAATGTCTGTCACGTTTCCCACATGTTTGGGGTTGCCACCATCGTAAGGTAGGTCTTTGAATTTTACCGGCATGTTCGCCATCTGCACTTGTACAATAGTTAAGCAGAGATTGTCATGGGCGCCATCCCAGCATGCCTGGCTGGGAATGGGTAGAACGGAGAAACTCGGTTGCTCAGGGAAGATGGTTCTTGGCAAGGACTACACTGGCGGCTACGCAGGTCGGGAGACCTACGCGAAAGTTGAAACACTTACACTGATACTTTATGTGATGCCTGGAGATGAGATAATGCCGACACAGAATTGTCAAAGATCTGCGAATTATTTCTACTCTGTTTACACAGTGACACACGAAACACACACAAACATTGAGAACTTTGCTTGGTCTTCCTGGTAAGGGGTGCCATGGCACACCTGTAGTGGAGGTAGAACTTGAGTAAAAGATTATTACGAGCAGTAATTACGACAAGCCGCACTAGCTGGACAGCTAGCATATAGAGGAAAACTCGGGCATACCTGCGAGAGGCTGAACAGCCCGTAAATTAGTCAGGCGCAAAACTTGTTATCTTGGCACAATTGGCCATTCCCGTGAGTTATGATTAGATGTCGAAGCGGTGAGGGAACATGACTTACCCTGGTGACACGCACAGCAAGACTGGCCGAGACCAGAGGATGGTTGGTCCCACGCGCTGGCAGTGCCAACAGCTGGGATCAACTCAAGTACTCATTCGAAAAGAAAACTTACACAAAACACTTAAAGCATAACACCAAAAATCACGCTAAACTAGCACTGAATTTAGAGACACGAAAACACTTGAATAATTTACCTAGGTATGCAAGTTTAGGGGGGAAGGTATGGAGTGAGCTTAACGCATCATTTTAGTTACTACAGTTTTGAAAACTATAATAGTTCATTTATATCAGTTGGTGTTTGCCCACACCAAATTTTCATTACTTAAATTTTATATATATAATTTGAAATTATTTATATTAAAGCTAGAATTAGAAATATATGATACAATTTTGTAAACTCGTCCATCTACATAGCTGCCATATATATGAGACGCTCAATGTTCAACTGAAAGTGAATATAAATTTGTCATCACTGCCTAAACACATCCTAGACCAAATCACAATAAAGCTGTAGAAACACCTGTTTTATACATGAATAATTGGGTCACACTATAGCGATATTTCACACGCCGATAAAAACATTCAGCAACATTAACTATCTATAACGATGCAGTTAAAATTGGAAGGTTACTCGCCTCATGTTTATAAGTCAGAGGGATACATATTTTCTTCAGCGCAGTAAATATACATTGTTCACCGCCCTTCCACCGACTGAAAGCAGTTCCTATAATTGTGCAAACGATAAAATTTACAGGATTCATGTTTTAGTAATTAAAAAAACACTGATGGGAAGATAAATCATGGTACGTACAAACGTACTAACACGTACAGGTTTGGTCAACATGGCCGGTTTTTCTGGCTGGCGAGAGTGCATTGTTTCCTGTTATTCTGCTGGGAAAGTAAAATATCGGCTCCCTACAGCAAGATTCCAGCCTTTACTTGGAAGGTCGCAGCCATCCCTGTGCTTCAGTACCAAGGGAACCGCATAAAGTTTAGAATCATATTTACTATTATATCACCTTGTTTTCACTTCCCAGTTCTGCGCTACAGCCTCTAAGCGAAAAATGTGTCATTGGTGACATTACCTGTGTTTACTGGAAGGGCTCGTCCTTCAAAGCGTTGCCGACATAAGAAACTACCTTTTTGTTTCGAAGGTTATGAAAGACTGGGTGGGAAAAAGTAGATCTAATGGAAATTTGTGAATATAATTATTTCATTTTGATAAACTTTATGTGAAGCAGTGAGTCAAATGCGTCCTTTACGAGCCGCCACTGCTGGGTATGGGTAAGAATAATTCTACTACTAGACAGAAAGAAAATGTGTACTTGTGGGAGAGTTTGGCACAGGGAAAATTTCTGCCGCTAGTTTCGCTGCAATCGCTAAGGGAATAAAAAATAAGATACTGTAGTAAAATTAAATTTAAATTGGCTTGGAAATGACAGAAGTCCTTTAACTTAATTTTAAAGTGAAAATAAACCAATTTCGCATTTTAAATTATCAACTTTATGTAACTTAAAATTCATGAGAGCTGTGGGATTCGTCAGTTTCCACACCGACACCAGTGCTCAAGCGGCAGAATTGATCCCTGTGCCAAACTTTTAACATTGATCTTTTTAACCTGTAGTAGAATTAAACTTAGTATGAGTATGCCAATGTGCTATACACAGAGGGGCAATAGCGCTTTCGGGCTGAAGGCCGATTGATCTTGTATCCGACAGGTCTTTCCTCGTCAAGACACAGAGGCTTGGTAGAGCGTCGGTTAGGGATAAGTACGTTTATCTTCCGATAATAATAGAAAATACAAATACTAGGATGCGTTGTGTATGTGTGTATGGTATGTAAAGCATAAAAATACCTGTGTATATCGTTCAGTATTTTAGGAACGAGAACAAATGTTTAATTAAAAGTAAAAACAATTGGCGAAAATGTTTAGGTGGCAAGGTAACTGGCACACAATCCGAAGATACATTTTTAAACGTTAAAGTAAACATATGCGAGCATAAAATTTACATACTATGTATTTCAGTTTGTGGTACATTGGCTATGTCATGTTGCCCACACTGGCTGCTCCAGGCGGACAGTCACTAGTAAACTGTTGTCCCGCCATGTTGTGTATATGTTGCAGCACTAATAAAAACGTATAAATATAACACTGTTGTGTGTTTTTATTATTACCTCAGTTTTGTGTATAGTACACTGTGTAAGACTTCAAAAATTAAGGTTTTGACTATAGGACTACTGATAATTTTATTAAATTATATAATTTCTGAACATACGGAAATAAGCCTCCATTTACTACACACATTAAAAATATATTGTACTATACCCTTATTACTACAATTACCACGCATATAACATGCCAACTATATCAACAGTCAGCAACCTTGCCACCCCACTTCACCCAATTTAACAGCCTAAAACTTGTATAAATAAGTAAATATTCGCAACTGGCCCGTCGCCATGGCACGAGATCACTCCTTACCTTTCTTTCTAGGCTACCATTCCCAAACCCCTTCTTAACCTTCCAACCCCCTAACAGTTACCAAATCATTCTGCAAACTATTCTCTCTCTCACCAACCTCACAAGCAATAACTGCCTACCCAGTTTGTTCTCCTCCACTCCATTTGAACCTACTCGCAGTTGTTTATTCTTCCCTATACCCTCTCATAGTTAGGTGACAATTTAACCCCTCCCAAACCTCTCTGTCTATTCACAAGTCTGTACATCTTGACCAGACTTTAAACTCTTCGTCTGCCCTTCATTGTACTCAATCCAATTTCCTTCGTCATTACAGAAGTCTATTGATCCCTTCATCCTCTCCATCGTCTCCTTGCCTTCTTCACTATTCACTCATCTCGCTGCCCCCTTTTTTTTTGCACCTTTTCCAGTTCCTGCACCTCAACTTCCACATATGTAACCTACTCTGTAGCAACATACTCCAGCCTTGGCCACACCATACCATTGACACGGACCCGCATCTCCTCTACTGAAGCCCATCGCGCGCACCGCGCCTGCCAACCAGAACAGCCGAGGCGGGCAGTACCGGAACTGCATAAGGGAACACACCTGACTGCGTGGCGCCAAGAGGTAGCGGCACCCAGACGCCGGGTAGTGCCAAAATGTGCATCGGTACTAAAGAGCCCCAGCAAATGTAGGAAAAGTGCCCCGTACGTGCTAACACCCGTAAACAGTTGTTTATGTGGCGAGTGTTATGCTGCCACTTACAGGCAAAGTGTAGAGACTTGGGTCGCACTTAACGTTGGTTGAGTGAGCTTAAAGGCTAGGGGTAACCTTGTTTCCACTTACAGTTTTTAATGATTATCTGTCCGGTTTAACCTCAAACGTCGCAGAAACACCCCTGCGCCATACCGGCAACTTGGACTCGCCCATGTGACCAGCCATGCAGCGTCAAATTGTGCAAGTCATTTCTGAAGTGAATTTAAATGTAATAATTTCGTTAAGAGTTTTAAAGTGTTCTCTGCTCCTGCTCACCAATGCTTTCTCTATGGGGATAGCAGTAGGTTGTCATTCGAATAAGGTTTGTAATATCGGCCCTGAGTCTTCCATTATTGAGGATAATCTTGATCTTACCAGGTCTATTACTGATGCAAAGAAAATAAATATGTGATGCAAGAGAGTACCAAACATGATTTACATTAAGATTCCGTAACCGCTGTTGTTTTAAGCAAATACGTGTTAAGTACTGTTAATAATGTTATGATGTTGAGGCAGCATCAGAAATAGCACAGGAAGATATACAGACAATGGCAACGATGGGATTTGCACAGGTTACAGATATTAGTTCAAATTCACATTATCCTATATGTTACTGCTTCATTTCAAATACATCCTGTAAAATTTCCAGTAAATACATATTTAAGCTGCAAATCCAAGGGTGTCTGACAAGCTTATCAAGTCAACATAGACTACATGCTGCTTGTATGACTTGGATAATTTTTCATAAGGAATATGTAAGTAGCATTTGTCTGCCTTTTTCAGCCTAATCCTGATATTTTGATATTTTACATTATGATTAATGAAATAAAATGTAGTCATCATGTGCCTTGTACGATAGCAACAATTTGAGAAACTACCCTCAAAACTACGTTATGTAACGCTGATAGTGTCCATTGAAATTTCAATGTGAAAGCTTCGTGTACACGAGTAAATAATGGTCATGTATCGTGAGTGTTAAATGAAAACATTGTGTTTCGGTTTGCCTCCTTGTCAGGCTACTTACTTTCTGTTATGAATGATGTCGCAATGTCAAAAAACGGTTCGTTCAAATCATAGTTTTGTGCTCACTTAGATATATTCATTCATAATTTATGGGTTAAATATATTACAATAGTTTGTTAACACATGCTATACAAACAAAATGTAGCGAACCTCAATCCCCCAACGAATGAGAATAATATTACCAGCCATGTTTCCAGAGGTAAATTATCTCTATTGCGATGTCACTTTTAACAGAACAGGCCCATGGTTTTATATTGTTTTAAAAATACTCAACTAAAAAAAATAATAATCCAACATTTGGTGCGCACAGTTTCGCTGGTAATATAGGCTATTCTGAGAAAAGACGTCTCATATTTTTGTCTTACATGTCTTAAGGAATGACATGCCGGAGATTGTTAGTGTCTTTATGACTCATTTCGTATTAATTACATTAATTCATATAAAAACTGACAATGAAAAAATGGTGACTTAGTGAAGAAGACATTTGTAATCACAGAAGAAGCAAATTAAGAAAAAAAAACTTTAAGTCGACGTTTAATGCAAAACATACAATTAAGTAATTGAAATTTACTGCTGTGCAATGATTAAAATATTTTTCTCGTGTTTTTCTTAATTGTAGCAGTTTGAACACTGTTTTTTTTAAATTATTATCTAATGAAATAAGCAGCCGAATATGCAGAAATAATGCGTTTAAACGGATAATATAAAAAAACCATTTAGTTATCTTCCAGGAGCTCGTGATCGTGACACAGATATGTATCAAGTGACGATACTGCTTATCAGACTCTCATACCTGGCCCTTGAGAATATATCCCCATTACCTAATCGATAAATAAATGCCCAATCAGCTGCTTGGCTCATCGAAACCGATCGCTGAGCCTAGTAGAGAGAGAAAGGAGAAAAAAGGGAGGAAGAGAAAGAGAGAGAGAGAGAGAGTGTGTGTGTGTGTGTGTGTGAAAGTGCCGCACCACGGTTTTCACAGCATGGTTCGTCAGCTATTTTTTTTATCAGGACCGTAGCTCGGGAGTAATTGTACCTTTCTCTAAGGGTGCATAGCACACACTGGTCGTGTAATGTGTAAGTTAGGAAATAAATTCTCAAATAACTTATTTATTGATCAAATAGACCACACTCAATGGAATTTGATCATACATATTATTATTACACCAGTGAACCTTTGATTCATTTTGGGAAAGCGTTTAGAAATAATAAAATTAAAACGAATCTCTCACCGTCAGACTTATGGATACTGTGAAGGTAGGGCCTACACGTCTGTTAACTAAATTACGTAATTATGTTATATATTAGCACGTTTATCCACTCGCATTTGCAAATGGAGACACTTGAGGAGTTGACTTAGGTGTTGAGTGTTGGCAGTGAAGGCTCATTCTTGGTACTCATTGACTTTCGCTCTCAGTTTGTAAAATAGCAGACGGTAAAATTCATTTTCCAAGTAACGCAGACAAGCCCAGAAAAATTATGAAAATGTAAATTCTAAACTAGCTTAATGATTAGTCACTTGTTTGGCTAACTCGTTTATTTACGTTTTAAACTTGGCAATGGTGACTGCGCGGCTTAAGTTCTCAGTAAGGGGCGACAAGTGGTAAAATGTATTTTCCCGATATCCACGATATTTCCTAAACCTGACGAGGTATCGTTATGCTATGGAGGTGAAAAGTCACGAAACGTATTTTCGCCATGTCCTCAATACCTCACAAACACGATAAGCTACCATTAAAGTTTTTCCTTCAAAAATTCCACGAAGGCAAAACAGGGGCTGGGAAGCTTATAATGTATGTATGTATGTATATATATATATATATATATATATATATATATATATATATATATATATATATATATATATATATATATATATATATACACACACACACACACACATAAATTCACGTTTACTATGCGAATTATTTCTCATATTTTGAAACACACATTTAACAAATCGTTGGCTTACTTCTAGAACCTCGTAAGTCCAGATTTTCCTAATTTTGTATTCCAGGTGAATTTGGTGCTAATTTTCATGGCGCTTCTAGTGTTAAAATCTTCTAAATCTACTATGCGTTAGCTTTCTTCTACGCTCAATTTAAAAAAGATCGTACCTATGGCATAGCATGACTACAAAGATTTTCTTATTGCTCTCCTGTAAAATTTGCTGAAATGGACTTACAAGTTTTTAGAAATAAGCCAACGAAATATAATAATATATTGTACTCTATTACATTACCATGTTGATCAGCATCTCATAACTAATGTAAATCTAGCATATGATAATGAAGTTCCATGGAATAGTTTCATGTGGTTATATATATATATATATATGTATGTTTAAATTTTATGGTAGAATGTAAAGGAGAAATAGCTAAACATGTAACGCTAATTAAATGCAAACACATTGCCCTATTTCAGAGAAATGCATTCATGAAGTTGCCATGACTTTAAGAAACACTCGAGCCTGCGTATTAGGCATCGTGACTAACTGGATTTTTTTAAAATAGGCATTCCACAATTTTTGTTGTTAAAGTGTTCATAGTTATGTTTAATAAGTACATATTTTATCCAGTTGGTTTCGTTATTTTATTATAAGTCGTTTTATATAACCGCACGAAAAAAACGAACATTATTTAAAACCAAGAATTTTTGTTTGCACTTGACATGTCTCTTTAAAGACTATCAAATAATATTGAATTAGTTTGTTACAAAAGTGAACAATATCGGCAACGCATAAAACAGCTTATTCCTCAGTTCGCTGTGAGTATAAATCAGTCTCAATCACATTTGCTACTTTGATGCCTTACCAGACGTGCAATTACTTACAGACACGACACTGGGACAACAGGTTCTCTGGATGCCCATTTCCTTCGCTGGTCAACTGGATCGATACGCAAATACAATTAAATGTCCTATCTAATGCCCTGTCAGCTGCGCCGGTGAGGCAACACAATTAAATGTTCCTCGGAGTCCTGTAACACTGAAAACAAACCCCTCGCCGAACTGTAATGCTATCTGACATCATAACAGAGTAGTCAGAATCGTGTAGGCGTTGCATGGTAAGTTCACCTTACCTTTTAAAAAACCCCCAACTTTTGCAAAACGGCCCTGAAAATGTAACATTTAGCACTGTGAAACAAATTTAAAATATAACGATAAATTGTAATCAAAATATTTAAAATTACTGCAAGGTACAATAGGTAAATTTTTCTGTGCAATTTTTCAAATGTGCATTTTTAAAAGGTTCATATTGCAGTGCGATACCTATATCATTTTGTCCTAGCACGACATATGGACTTGGATCGTGCCTTGTTGTTAAGTCACAAAATTCGTATCGTTGCAGTTATCATGTAAAAAATTTAATTCATTTTATCTGCATTAGATACCTAAACTCTTTAAGGAATGTAATACTTACATGCGTATTATCCAACACACCTCGAAAAAATTTCCCAATCATAAAAGCAATTCTGAACTTTTCGGTGTGTGTTTCAAGTTACTGTTCATACTGAAATGAAGTGATCCGTAACATATTATGTTAAGAGGGAGACATGATCTTCATCGTGAATTTTCGTATTTTGTGTCATAAGTTTGTTTGAAGTAAATTTATGGAACTTTAACCTAAATGCAGAATATAATACATATTGATGGAACTTTAACATCATAGATCTTCGTTTGCCGTTAACATAGTTACAGATATAATTGCAGTTAGAAAATTCTTATCACTTCCTTAACTGCAATTAGATATGTGACTTTAGAAACGGCAAATAAAGGTTTCTGATGTCTAAAATTTCATCACCACGTATTCTGTTCGGAAGCTATATTAAAGTTTCATAAATTTACTCATTAGGAAAGACATGACACAAAATACAAAAATTGTATATGGCGACCTTATCTCACTCTTAAGGTAATTTACTATAGTAAGAATTAAAGGACATTGTAGGAGATGAGGTTGATGATTTGCCTTTAAAGTGCTTTCCTTTTGAATCCACTAACTTTCACATTAAGTACGAAACCTACCTGCGTGCTAGAGGTTCAGAAGTGATGGAGTTATAAGTGCGACCTTGAGGCGCGCACCAAGTGCTGGAACGCCACAACGAGCCAAGTGTTGAACTAACGGACAATATTCCCGCCGATCAATTTTTAACGTGGGACTCTAAGTAGTGACAATATAATTTTAAATGTGGAAAGTCTGTAGCAACGTTCAATGCACAATTTCCATCTGATTTTCACATACACCCGGCTAGTACATTTTGAAGTACGACAGTCTGAATATTCAATTTATAGCTATGTTGGAAGGCTTAGAGTTAGTGGTGTCTTAAGAATGATATTCCGTCCTTGTTAGAAGTGTATTTTCTTTTCGTATAGTGACACAATGGGCTCATGTGGAATAGTTTCGTAGGAAACCTACATATGAGCACACTGCAACGCAACTGAAGAGCGTGGTATGCGATACCCTTATTTTTTAAAAAGAGTTTTGCATAGTAGACTATTTTCGAGGTAACACGAACGAATTATTCCCATTTATATATTGTGTGTAATTAAATATGTGATACGAGAGTCTAATATTCCGCGGCATAGCCACCGATAGTTATACAGTATTCATATGCTAACGACAACCTGTATGGATTTATCAGGAAAACCCATTGTTGTTATTGGTGCAAGCTTCTGTCTTGTACAGCAGAAGCGATAATTTTCCTCTACCGAAATTTTTTACACGTGAACGAATATACTCCAGAAAAAATGTGAATGAGTTATACACAAAACGTTTCAATAGTTACTTACACAAAACCGGCAATATGAAAACCACGGAATTGTTTAGAGTATAAAAGTGTCTTTTTTTTTTTTTTTTTTTTAAGTTTACGTTAGCTGTTGTAAGCACATAAAGTAAAAAGAGAAAAAGGAAAATTTTCTACACAGAATTACACATTGCTACACCGCCGTTTGGTAGCGATAACTGATCTGTGTTGGGCTTTTATTCGTAAAAGATATACTGTATTTAAAATGCTTTTAAGTGACGACTATTAGAATTTAAGTTTTAAATTAAAAAAGTTTTTATTTTCGACTCATTAATATGCATCCACAACTCTTATACCCAAAAAATTCAAAATTACAACCATCGCTCCATGTAAAGAAGAGCTTATTAAAGTTATTACATAATCAGTTTAAGTTAAAGGAACTGTTTTGCGTGATTTATATTTTCAAAATATTTATACTCTATGAACCCTTTAAATGCATCATCGAGTAAAATAGGCTATTATTGGCACAGTTCTAGTACCACGGTAAGTAAATGAGCATTTTTAAAATCTAATATTATCACGTTATTAGCATAGTCATTAAATAATTTTCACAGTCAACTAGATACTCAAGCATTTCATGAACTTCGGACGAGAACAACTAGAACGTTTCAAAGTCATATGTTGACTAGCAGTCCCCTGCAACTTTGCTTGCGTGTTTTCCTCATGCAGATAATATTTACTTTAATTGAAAAATGTCTTTGTATACAAGATAGGTAGTTCAGTAATCAAGTGTAAGAATGACAAACCGGCTATTTCAGTTAACTCTGTAGCAGGATAAGTATAGCTGATCACGCGGAAAGCAGTCTTAAGTTTGTCGCTGCCACTAACAGCGAATTCGCCTGGGCCTTATTTATAGTCGCAGCAATGTTGACGTTGTGGGATAGTTACGCAGACTCTTAAATGTAATAGGATTATCGAATGAAATACATAGCTTACGTAGCATTAAGGCTGATATCTCCCGAGCTACAAACAACCTGCGTCACATAACGTCGAAGTTATTCACGACAACTAGTGAAAAATATGATACTGATATTAATTTCCTGTGCTCCTATAGGTTGTGTAGTACAACAACACGTCTCCATAGAGCTGTAGAAAGAAACTCCTGTATAATTTATTTCTCGCTGGTCGTACTTGCTTTTCGGATCGTCTGCCGTGAAAATTCACAAACAAAGTTTTCTATTTTATTGAGTTATCTAAATAAAGAAAAACTACATTACTTTTTTAGGTACTTACGTAAGAATCATTCTGACGTGAATATCAACTCAATATCTCTACTGGTTAGATAAGTATCATTGACTGATAGAAAACAAATGTTATGCCTTTTTAACCTCTTTAGGTGTCGAATTTCAAAAATCTTAGTTTCACACCTTATATATATATATATATATATATATATATATATATATATATATATATATATATATTCAAGTATCCAAGTGAAGTGAAAATCACAACTATAGCTCATTCAGTCAATGCAAAATCGATCATTAGTTAAAAATCACATATCACACCAGTACAGTTTTAAGTGTTTGAATTTCGAAAAATTTTGAAATCTTTTTATGGCAATTTTCGTAATCACCCTGAAGCAAAAATAAACTGAATGTCTCGGTGGGTTCGATATATACATAGAAGATTGATCTAAAACACTATTCAGGTCTTTTCACCTCCTAATTGACTGAATTTCGAAATACCCTTGTATCACATTTTAGACTACTTAACTGGTGTCTCTTGGACGTAAAAAACACGATAACATCCCGTTGATTTCAAGATATATATATATATATATATATATATATATATATATATATATATATATATATATATAGACGATTAATTAAAAACACGCGCCATCACTGTTCACCCCTTTTCATCTCCTTAGGTGGGGAATTCCTAAAATTTATTAAATTAATTTTTAGGTATTTGAATAAGCATCAATCTTAAACAAAATCACGCCGCTATGTAAAATGCTATAGGGTCGATATATATAGATTGTGTAACTAAAACACATTTTACCCTTTTTTAACCTCTTTGTGGCCGAATTATTAAAATACATTTAAATGGTATTTGGAATATTTACAAAAGCATCATTCTGAAGCAACGAGCACTTCGATATCTCGATTGGTTTGATGTATGTGGAGGAATAATCGAAAACACATTTCACGTATTTCCACCCTCTTAGTTAAAGAAATTCGAAACGTTTTGGAATCCTGTCACAGATTTTTGTATACGTAACTAATTGACGTAAACATCACGACGATGTGTGTTTCAGTGATCTATACGATTCATAAAAACACATTTTGCCCATTTTTACTGCTTGGGGTAGAATTTAAAAAAAAAATCTCCTGCAACTACTTTTAGGGTAGTTACGTAAGCAACATTTTGAAAAAGTGAAAACAAACTCACTATCCCGAAAGATTCGATGGATATCGATAGTTAATCGAAAATATATTTATAGTCTATTCACCCCCTTAAATGTTGAATTTCGAAAAAGCCTTAAATCGGCTAATATGCATTTTTATGTGTCTCCTATTAAAGTAAAAATCATGTTGTCAGGCCATCGGTTTCGAGCTCTATCGACGTTTCTTCGGAAACACATTTCACCCTTTTTCACCCCCTTAAAGGTCAACTTTTGAAAAATTCCTTCTTAGTGCTCGCCTACGACCTGAGGGGAACTCATACAAAATTTCACGATTCTAGGTCCAGTGGTTTGGGCTGCAGTTTGATATGTCAGTCAGTCAGTCAGTCAGTCAGTCTTCTCTTTTATATGTAGAGATAACAAGGCAAAGAGAAAGAACCTTGCAATCAGCAATGGAATAGTGGGCAGTTTATGTTGCAGTGCTGGAAATGTTTGTGGCAAAACAAGTCGACCGCTTCCCTGTGATGTATACCGTCAAATGTGGAAATTTTGACTGCAGAGGTAACATTCACCGACTCAAAATAAATAATTTGGCGCAAATTGACAAAGAAAATGGTTCCAAATTAAGTGTTTAAATGTTTAAATATGTGTATTATTTTATTCATTAAACGATCCCAAAAATATTTTTGAGTCGGTCAGTGTTACCCCTGCATTCAAAGTATTATTTTCTGACGGTACGGCGTTGTTTCAGCAAGATGGAAGCACTGCTTATACTGCTAGGACACCAAGAGCGGATATTCGACAGCTGTTTGGTGATCGCTTCATATCACGTTTATCTGACATTTCCATCGACCAACCCAACATAAACTTTAAGTCCAGAATCAACTTTTTGGGAGGAGTAGCAGCCCTCGAAGGTTCACAATCAGTTGCCTGTGTGAAGGTACAAAATACAGAAATCAAGGATGCTATTGTCCCTCCCTCAGAGAAATTGTTATCTTGTCACTTGCTGCGAGGAATTCGGAGATTATTGAACGAACTGAGAAAGGGAGTGTCAGACTGTAAGACCAACCTAAAGATATGGAATATGTTTGTCAATTATGATAAACTTTGTGTCATTGGTATAAGAGCCAGAACACCTGCTGATTTGTCATTTAATGGAAGACAAGTGTTCAAAAACTAATCTAATGGTTGCAAATAATTATAATTATATAATTGTTGCTGATTACTGGGAAAGTATAGTTACATTTGGACAGAAAAATTTAAATATAATAATTGACATTCACTGGCCCCCAATATCACCAGACCTATCTGTGCGCAATTTTTTTTCTCGTGGAGCCACTTAGGAGCAAATCACCTAACGACAATAGCAGAGCAGAAAACTAGAATTGAAGAAGAATTTTGTGAAGTAACACCCGAGATGTTTCGCGGTGCATGCATACTCTCCGCTCTCGATTCCATGTATTCGTAAAAAGACTACACCATCTGCGCGACATTGTTTTCAAAAAGTGAATGGTTTTTGTTAGTCATAGAGTTTACTTTCTTATTTCAACAACACAACGTGAAAAATCATTTTCCTTCAATTTGTTACAGTTCTTTCAGCTTTTCCATAATGTTTGCCTAAGAAATTAATTAACTTCTCATCGCCGGCATCGAAGTCGTGCTGTTTACTAACGAATACTTCTACATTACAACTCAAAACACTATTGTTGAATACATAATTTTTTTAGTAGGAAAGCCCGCCAGGAAGTAAATTTTGGCGAATATTCTCAGCTTTGGGAAGTATAAAAATGCAAAATAATTTTGAGACTACATAAATTACTTATTACTTACTAATTTCATATTTGTATTTAAAAAAAAATATATTGAATTTTTAAATTTTTATTTTTAGCTTCAGCATTTTTTTAAAATACAAATAATTTTTATTCTTTATTTTTATGAGCATGTCATTGTATCCTGCAATGTCTTTATACACTGTGATTTTTGCGAGTTTGGTATATCAGTTGGTTTTAGTATAGTCGTTAAAACGGAAACATGCAAAATATTAGTTTATCAAGCCATTACGCGAAAACTATGTGAGATAAAAAAATTTCATTAGAGCTAAATTTAGTCACATTTTGTGTCTAAAATAAAAAAAAAATATCTGGTACAAATGAATAATAAAAAAATTGTGATAAAAATTGCGGTAGGTCGCGCCCTTAACTTGAAACCGCTGCTGGTGTGCTGCGATGTGCGTGCGTGCGGATTCTCGTAATTCCACACGTAGCTGTTTCTGCTGTTAACCATACCCACGGTCTATGAAGGTAGAGGTCTTGGCTGTTTCTGCTGTTAACCATACCCACGGTCTATGAAGGTAGAGGTCTTGACACTGAGGAATAAAATGTGACTCCCTTTTTGTCGCCGAGCGTTAGCAGTAATTTAGTGGAAGATTTGTCTTGTTTTGTATTTGGCTTAGCTTAAAATGTGAAGTTGTTACCGGAATTGCGTGTATTATATAGAAGAAAAAATGGAAATGTAATTTTGTATTGGAACATATTTTCTTTCAACTATAAATATAGTTTTTCTATCTTTTACATGTAGACACACATTGCAACGATTCTAAAATTTTGTAGGGGAGGAAATCATAGATTTTGTTCGAATATGTTTGCTAAAACTATAGTACATAACATTTTTTTTTCAGACGACATAAATAAACAGTTCTACTCATGCAAATGCATTTACGGACACGAAACATATGTCTACTATATCAGCTTACCATGCTAACATAATTTTATATTAATTATTGCGAAAATTGTAACGCCGCCAGATGTAAACAAGACAAATCTTCCATCAAATTACTACTAGCGCTCGGAGACAAAAAGGGGGTAACTTTCTTTTGCTGGAGAGCGCAGGCAGTGTCAAGGCCGCTTCCTCTTAGACCGTGACCGTACCGTAACGTGTAAACATTGCTCCGTCGTACAACACTGTTTAACTGAAGTGAGGGTTTAAATTTGCTGTGCGATAAACCGCTGACAAAACGCAACTAGTTTTGTGAAACCTGCTTGCTCCAGTGCCTGCACTGGTTGACGGTGGTAAGGATGCAACAGCTATTCGTGGAGAACCTGCCACATGGTGTTGAGACTAACGCCCATGTTGTACGCTATGGTCCGAGTGCTGGTTGATGGATGTTCGGCCATATGCCTCAGGACATGTTCCTCGAAAAGTTGCGTTCTCACAGTTCGCCTGGCATCGACGTCAACCATTCGTGGAATCAGACTCCCAGACTCACTCACGCAGCCTCTGGTCAATACGTACGAACGCCCTTCTGTCTGGTACACGTCTGTTAGGATTACGGACTGCTATTCCTGAATTTTCTCTTGCCTCTCCATACGCCATGTGCATATCAGTCATGTCAGCGAATGTCCATTGTGACATGCTGTTAATGTTCGCAAAAACTATTATCGCAATATCACGCGCATTCAACTGTCAACCGTCAATTCTGTACTAATCATAGACCTACAAAACTAAACGCATCAACAAACTACAAGCAAATATAAACTGTACTGTATAGCGGTCTGTAGGTTGTTTCTGTCTGTAGGCACATGTGTACGGCCCTCTCTTCACCCTTCATCACCTCCGGATACTTTATTGCAGGGCAATGACGCACTCTCTCAGACACTGGACTGGCGTCTCGGAGAGCGCGCTATTCAAATTTGAGAATTTGTGTTGGTCTCTGCGCCTTTGCTGGGTGCTATTTCCGGACTAATGTTCTCCAGAAAATAATGTTTCGTTATACGTTGGCTATCACCCATGTTATTACGACCATTCATTCTTGAACACCTGTATAATTCGATACTTCTGATTTTGACAAAATGCTTCGTGTCAGAAAGTGTACAAAACCAACTGACATGAGAACTTTAACATGAGCCGCCATCTTTAGTTAATTAAATTTTGCTTTAACTTTTGTTTCCAATTAATTTATATACCTTTGGCCATGACGGAATGAGAATGCCACTTACTGATAATTTTAAATTTATGATTAGAAATAACAGAAAAATACAGACGGAGTCTTAGCAGCCGGCGCTAAAAATTTAAGCTTACTTTTTTTTACTATAGTAACATATGGCGGAGTGCAATCGGCTATTCCTGCAGAAATATTAAAAAATGAAGTTATGGTTGGACAACCCATCGCCAAATTATATACGATGCTATTGAAACCGATAACATTTTTTTGTCAACACGGCGGATGGTCTCCGTCCTCTTCCGTCTGTAATTTTATCTAATCTATGTTTAACATTATTTTAATCCTTTCGTTTGTTTAGTCTGTAAAACTACAGAACATATTTGTAGAGTGAAAATTCTAAATTATTTAAGTGACAAAAAAAGACACATAATTTAATTAATTTCATAACAAGAACCATGTGCCAGTGGCTATGTCTTGCTGTAAGAACTAAGTCCCTATAATTTTCCTAATCGTTTTTATGATCGTTGGAAGATAGCGTGTCCCATATGTAGAGCTGTTCCCTTCTACTCGAAAACATTTTTGGCACTTCAGAATTTACACTGTACACTTTTTTTTTTTAACTAAACGTCTTCAATTTCACAAGTCTAAGTTGACGAAGCCGTCTAATAAGAGTCATTATAAATATCTCCATCGTGTCACAAACTATGCCCTATTACGGCCCAGGTGTTAAAATTAATTAGAATAATTAGTCATTACAAATTGTATATTTGTTCAACATGGCGGAGGATGTTGCCCTATCAGGGCTTCATGATCCACCTTGATCATTCTGAAGTGAAAGCAATCTGTATCATTGGCTTGGAGAGAGAGAGAGAAAGAGAGAGAGAGAAAGAGAGAGAGGGAGAGAGAGAGAGAGAGTAAACGGCGGGAGTTTAGGGCAACGTGTACGTTGGTTGTTAGGTCAGGATGTTTGCTGGTAACGGAAACTCAAGCATGGCACCACTCTGGTTAATTAAAACGTTGTGCGAGACACTTCGGGGAATTAGAGAGGGCAGATACTTGCAAACACGACACTACGCCAGCACACAAGCTGCTTCTGGTAGGGACAAGGGCGTGACATCGCTTTGCTAAGCTCGACTGCTGTACGAGACACTGCCACAAGCTTGGCGAGGTGTTGGCATCACAGACTTGCTACGTCAGGTGGAGAATACACCGACTTTGTCTCATATTACTGAACCGAAACAATCTTTTCACTTTCGTACCTAAGAGAATGTTTTCAACCTATGGCATAGTCGAGGGGAGAGGGTACAAGGGATTATACCTTCCTTTGCCCTTCGTGGCAAGTTTTAAAGAAAAGCATAAAAATATATAATTAATTTTACCAGTAGAATATTCAATGTTTTGTTACGAAAACCGCTAAAATAGCCCTACTTTGCACCTTAAAATCCAAATTTTCCCGAGGGAAGACCAAGGACTCACCGCGTTAAATTGGGGATCGCTGTTCATTAAATTATTCTCGGGTTTAACCCGTTTCCCCTTCGCAAATGCTGGCTACACCACTGGTATCGCCTCTTAACAAGAAAATATTCACTTCCGTATTATCAATGAGATTGTGAAGAATTACTTGGGGCAATATATACAGGGTGTTCGGAAACTCTTTGCCCAAACTCCGGGAGGTGATTCCTCATGAAAAATGAAGTAGACATTGTAGTGGACACTTTACCGAAAAGTGAATATTAAGGGCGTAATAAGCCTTCGAAAATCGGGTTTGAAAACGGTATTTTGTCAAAATATCTCAAACGGTTAAGAGTAAAATAACGAATATTTGGGT